>JAZEWU010000021.1:3473230-3483807 GCA_036362915.1 Geotria australis
TTAATCTACAAAATCGTCAGTTCTTCACAATTAATTTGCATTTTCATCCCTTCACATTTCAACGTGGTGATTTTCACAATATAGTTGGGGATGGTAAGGTTTTTAGAAATAAATAAATATAAATAAATAACTACTTACTACCCTACAATATGGCCCTAAAACGCAGAGTTATAGAATTGCATTAAGTCTAAGTTTTTATTGCGAGTTCCACGAACGAGCGTAGTTGTGTGTGAGTGTGTTTTTTTCAGCAGCGTTAAGAAAAATGTGTTTACCGCCACAGAGACGAGAAGGCTGGCGTTTGGGGAGAAAAAATAACAAAATAAAATCTCTGGCCGACAAGTACCGCCGCCAAGGGCTCGACCCACAGCTGGAAGCTTATGAGTTTAAATCCCAGATGGGGCTTCACTCTAGAGTTGCCCCACCGGAGGCGCAACAAATCGGGACGTATCGCGCACGTGGGGGTAAACAGTGTAAGAGAGAGAGGACTGTACCCTGTGTAATTGGCATAAACCTAGACTTTGAATCATCACTTGTTGGCGGGGGGGGCAGCTGGGTTTGTGTCGTGACCCCGTGAGTTACCGGCTACGTCTGGAGAAATCACAGTTGTAACTAGCTGGACACTAACTCACTCACCAACTCGCTCACTCACCCACTCACTCACTCACCCACCCACTCATCCACTCACTCATCCACCCAATCACCCACTGCGGGGCAATGCAGAAATGTTTGCGTGGTTCTTCCCCTGAGCATCCAGCTACGCCTGGGAGAACCAAAGCTGCACACACTCTCGGGAAAAGCGTGCATTCACACAGTATGTTATTCGTACAGTATGTGCGTAATATATATACAGTAAAATTAATCTCTGACACAAACCGAAGTTGCATTGGCACAGGAGTTTAAATCCCACAGTCATTAAATAAAGACATTTTTGGAATTCAAAAACACTCCATTGTAAAGTGGATACTAAAGATGTTGTGACATATTCGCAAGAGCAACCCACGTATGTACATCAACACGTATGTAAATCCTTCACAGTTACAACTTCCCAGAGATCAGAAAATGTTAGGTTATTTAACGGTTCATTGTTCTGGATAAATAAAGGACGGTCTCGTGACACAGTCAATTCCACAATAATATAATCGCATCGTGGGACATAGACCCTGAAAATAACACCATGTAACATTGGCACCACTTGGGATGTTATCGTTCGTAAAAGATCTTACAAAGCAGATCGGTGTGAAAAATAGGAGCGCATTTTATTTGTGTCTAATACGTCGGCGGTGTCCGAGTTATTTCGCTAAAGTGCAATTCACCATATTTTTATTCCCATGTTTATGCGCGTACATTCCAAAAAAGAGGCCACTCAGTAACGTTTGACATGATGCCATTCGTGATCTAAGATCCAATGAGCGTTTAAGGCCATATGAAGTTTTAAAATTTAATTAGCGCGTGTGGTTTCAACGCTAAACAGAGTGCGCGCATATGTACAGATGACTTTCAAATTAAATAAATATGTATATTTTTGAAAGGGGCCGTTTTCCAAACGTTGCTTTTCCCTTAGACTGTATATATTTTGGCAGTTTAATTTGCAAATACTGTACCATAATGTGAATCATATGTGCTACATCTGCCAGCGAAGCCAAGAGCATTTTAGCTAAAAATAAAAATTACGACTGTGTACACTTACACATGAACATTTCATGGACTGCTGGCCACTTTAAATCAGAAACATTGGCTCACGTGAGTGACTGCGCTTTCATATCCTAACTAATGTACACGTGCTCAATTCGAATAGTTTCACGTGAGTGCTGGGTGAGTTTTATTATTTAACGTCGGGTGATCAGTAATAATAATAGTTTAGAGTCCTTTGTCAGTGGACTGCTGGATAAAGGGCTCTCTATAGTGTGTCGGTGGTCGGGGTTGTTGGACCATACTTTATCAAACTGGTTGGCGTGGGTTGGTGACATCACCACTGTCAGTGGAGTCCTACACTCTCGAAGGGTTTAAACAATTGTTCTTTATTTAAAGAAAGAAAAGCAATTTATTTTGAAATCCATTCTTTGGCTATTGATAAGTGCGATTTTTTTTAATGCATGTTTTCTTATTAGAGTCCATTTAATTTTGGTTATTACATTGTCACATGATATAGAGTGGCTGATATTGTAAATTTATATATTTGTAAAAAAAATGAGTTTACTACCCATGTCTATGCATTTCTAAAACTCAAAACAGACAGTATGACCATGTGTTTCATCGGAAAATTTCCAAAAGTGACGTTATAAATTTTAGAAATTGGCCTGACATCCTTCGAGGATGTTTCGTAGAGACTTACCAGACAAGGCAATGATTCAACTTGCACCTATGTGAAAAAATTAGCAACCAGAGCCAGTCCAAAAATTGGGCTGCCACCTTTTCCACTGTGGACCAAAGCCGAACATATTTCTCAGTCAAGACCTTCTCAAAACGATGCAGTCTCCTGCAATAAAGTTCAACACAACAGCAGTATCAGACCTCGCTACAAATCCATTTTTGTCACCCATACACAGACAATAATTCCCGGACAGTGTGCGTGAAACCCGGACAGGAGGCAACCCTAGTCCAAAAGCCGACACATACTGATTGCTGTTTTGCATTTTCCGTGATGACTGACTTTGGGACATGAATTCAACACGCGAAATCCTACAATAATGTCTGGTATTTGACCGTATTATATGCTACCAGCCTTGGGTGTCTAAGGGATTTCAAAAAAGCGCACGTTCAGTCTTGTATGAATAAATAAGTTGCACACATTTAGGAATGAACAGAGGGCCAGGTGTGAACGGTTTTCGTTCCTGCTCATGTCGTAGCTTTACTCTGAGTTTCAGGGCTGTCACTGGAGCCTAAAGATCGTAAGCAAAACAAAGTGACAGGACATGTGGTGCTAGTTACCACATACTGTACCTTGCCACAGAGAGTACTGTACGTGAGAGTGTGTCGGTGTGCGAGATATGATGGCAGCTAAGGCTAGCGAGGGATGGGAGTGGTGGCAACAGTGGTTTGCGCACTGAACCCTGAAGCCGGAAAACTGAGATCAATTCCCAGCCATGGCTAACGTCAGTGGTGGTGTCTGAACCTAACCCCAAGATTCACCGACCCGTTCATAAACCGTTATAATATTATTATTTTATTAATATTTATCATGAATACAAGAGGATATCACTGGAACGGATAGGTTACAATCGTACTTTCTTTTCTGCCTCTCAGGGACACCTTGTTGCTCGGTAGAGGAGCGTCTTCTGTCCACACGATGTCTCCATCCCTGCGTGAGCCACCAACTCCGCTGCCCCTAAGTTTACAGGCATGCATCTTCACATCACCAGAAGCCCCAGGACCGCGTGCAGGCAGACGGAGGGAGGGTGCTATCGATTTACAAAGTAGTGCGTGCTTGTCAATCAATAAAGGTAAATGTAAATACATACAATACAAAATTAGTTGACCTTAGCTGGAAACTATAGTTAAGTACTGTACATATAGACGTGGCCACGCGGCTCAGAAGCCTCTCGGTACCCGTGTCACAGAACTGAGCCGGCATCACTAACCTTAAGAGCCCAGTGATATCGGATCCATCCTTTGAGACGGAATCGGTGAACTCAGGATTCCAGTGATGCCAAGTAAATTCTTCGAAACAGCATCACTCAGTAGCCCAGCTGAGGGTGTGTCAATGTATTGAGCCAGCCCAGCTGAGATGCTGAATTCGGACCCAAGCAGCTGTCACCCCTCCACCCCGATAGTGAGCCAGGTGTGTTTCCCCATGTGGCTAGATGGTAGTAGTCTCAGCCTGGTCACCAATGACACGAGTGAAAAAGTGTAAGTTTTCAACGGCTCGATGTATGAGGATTGCTCTTAATAGCGGCTCTTGCGGCATAGCCGTGTCGAGCATTTCTCCTCTCCCCTTCGCTCGACATGGCTATCCCGAAAGAACAGCTCTGAAGAGCAACCAACAAAAAATATCTACAAAAATTAATTTGGGTTTTTAACTCCAGCTCAGCTCAACCGGCGATATGTTCTCTCCGTCGACCGGTAACACAGGAGGCCGTGGGTTCGATCCCGACCCTGGTCATTCCTGTATATTTGCAGTCTGCATGTTCACTGTCTCAGTGGATCACGTGGATTGTTTTATCCGGGTTCTCCGTTTCTTCCCGCAACATTTAGACACGTTTTGGGTGGCGCAATGGGTAACATCTGTGCCAGCATCACGCCCGGCCGCCTTTGTCTCCCCAGTGGCGATGTTTACCAGATTGCTTATTTAAGGTTGCGTCGACCTAGCGGAGGGCCAGAATCTCTTGGGCCGCGAGCGGGAATCGAACCAGGGTGACGGCGGGTTCGTCTCGCAACGCGTCGACCGCTACACCACCGCGCCCCGCACACGCGCACACACGTGCACGGACAGGAATGACACGACAAGCATGCGATTGTCACGTGTGCCAAACCACAAACGACCGCCGGCACATGTGCGTGCCTTGAGCACACGCGAGAGGCACGGGCGTTACTGGCGCCAGTGACCGGGCGCGATGCATTAATTATAATAATAACAACAATGAATGAACAATTTTACTTTTATAACGCGCACATATTCATTCAATATCGAAGGCATTCATTCGACGAGAGAACGACTCAGAGGCGCGAGGAAAGCGCAGAGAGGCGGAGGAGGCAGCCAGGCGGTTTGCCGGCGCCATATTGCCGGCAAACCGCCGATTCTCGGTCGCGGCACCCACAACCTGGAACGCCTGCCATACCTATTGCGTCAAACACAATCCCCCACAGCCTTCAAAAAAATCTTAAAAAGTCACCTCTTCACCGACTCACAACAAACCGACTGAGCAGGGCTCCGCGCCTCCTATTCAACGGGTGCAACGCGCCCGGAGAAAACGCGCGCCTTACAAAAGTAGATTATTAATACTAGACACTGCTTCCTTGAGAAAATTGGAGTGTTCAAAGCAGGCCGCACGCCTGTATAGTGCAGCTGGGAATAATGGAATAGGACCTCAGTTCTATTTTGTTGGTTTTCGGAACGGAGGCCATGATTAAGAGGGACTGCCGGGGGCCGTTTCCGAGGACAGTCGGAGGTTTGCCCTCGTAGGAGAGCCCACCGTGGTTGTAACTGTGGTTGTGGTTCCTGTGATAGTATAGTCTTAGTGCCCTGTGATGGCCTGGCGTCCCATCCTGGGTATACCCATGCCTTGCGCCCTTTGTCTCCGGGATAGGCTCCGACTCACCGCGACCCTGTGTACAGGATTAAGCGGTTTCGGAAAATGGATGGATGGATGGAAAATGGTATGGTATGGACACTGCTTCCTATTCACGCACTCGCCACCCAATTGCCTACGAGGGGGCGGCGCAGTGATCAGTGCACTGTGGGAGGTGGGTGTGTTTCTGTGGAGCACCTGAGCGAGTTCGCACTCACCCTGTTGGTGGTTTTCATCAGCATTGCGCCTCAAGTACGTCAACTTACTCGCCGCTTATTCTCGTCTCTCCCTTCCCTGTGAGCGTTTGGTCTCTGTGTTGTTTTGTGTTTTGGTTCCCCGTGTGTTTGTGTCCTCGCCTTGTCTCCGCGCTCCGTCGCGGCAGACACGTGGCTTGCGGCCTCACCTGTGTGAGACTGCAGCCTGTAAGCCGAACCGTGAGACAAACGCTCGTTACTCTTTGGTATTATTTTCTCGTCCGCCTCTTTCTTGTCTCTCACACGTTCCTGTTCAGGTACCTCGCTGCGACCATCCATCCATTTTCTAAACCGCTTGTCCTAGTGAGGGTCGCGGTGGTAGCAGTCCAAGGAGAATGGACCAGACATCCCTTTTCTCGGTAACAGATTCCAGCTCTTCCTGGGGCATTCCCAGGCGTTCTCAGGCCAGCCGAAGGATATAATCCCTCCAGCGTGTCCTGGGTCGGCCTCTAGGTCTCCGCAACGCAAACTCTCCCACAACCAGAAGGACCCGGGTTCGAATCCTGGCTCGGGTGCTTTTCCGGGAACTCCGGTTTTCTTTCACAGTCCAAAGACACGCTGCTGCATAGCTTTAACGGCCTGGTGACTAAATCGCCCCCGGTGTCCTGTGATAGACTGGCTTCCCTTCCTGGGTATAGCCCTGCCTTGCGACCTGTATTCGCCGGGATAGGCTCCGACAAAGAACCCTCATATAGCCTTAACATACTGTAGGGTCAAGTGCCGTTAGCGAGCACCTGTGAAGGTCGATACGGGAGTGGGTGACCAGTACCACGCCCGGCCGCCTTTGTCTCCCTAGTGGAAATATTCACACACCGAATTGGAATACTCATTTGAGGCTGAGTAAATCTAGGCGAGGCCGGAGGGCGGGTTCAGAAAATCGTCACTGCTGTTCGCCCCGTGAGCAGCATTCGGTACCTCGGGTCACATCCAGATTTGTAGCCCGGCGCGCTAGCCCACCGAGCCAGCGGCTCCCCCACACACTCTCTTAAACAAGCGCAGGGCTCCCACTGTCCTTCAGAGGAGACGTCGACCATCCTCGTCCCATCTGCTCGCGGGCTTTAGAGAATCCCCAGACGGCGCAGATGAGTGCGCCATTGGGTGCCGTGTTGCGACCAAATTAACCGCCCCGCGATAAGTGATATTGTATATCGCCATTACTTAAAAGTGGCTCGCCGTAATGAGCGCCTCGCTCTGCTTACTAAACAATCGCAGTAACCCGTTCGTTCGTGTTTCGACGGCCGTCTAATCCGCTAGTGTGTCGTGCTGAAGCCGGAGCCTATCCCGGCAGACGTAGGGAAGCGAGACAGGGTCTTACACCCAGAATGCGATGCCGGTCCGTCACAGGGCACCGCGGGATGTGTAGATAGCAGCGTAATTAAGCTAACCAACAGCATGCCTGGAATACCTTCCACTGGGCGGAGACATAGAGGCCGACCCAGGACACGCTGGAGGGATTATATCCTTCGGCTTGCATGGGAACGGCTGGGAATCCCCCAGGAAAAGCTGGAATCTGTTGCTGAGGAAAGGGATGTCTGGTCCACTCTCCTTGAACTGCTGCCACCGCGACCCTCATCAGGACAAGCGGTTTATAAAATGCATGGATGGAACAGCATGCCTTTGGACTGTGGGAGGAAACCGGAGTACCTGGCGAGCAAAAACCCCACGCGGAATGATGCGTGTAGTAACGCGCTGCGTGTGTTATTCTCGACGCACGTATCAACGCGAGGTAGGGATGAGGGATTTTGCACGAGTTCCGTTGAGCGCTGGCGGCCGTACCGTTCTCGCGATGGTGTCTGTGTGTCGCCGCTCTCTGTCCATCGGTCACATTTACTCAGATGTAGTTTGACGGTCGCTTAAGATAAGAGGACCACCTGGCAGTTCTTCAGGAACTATACAGATGGTTCTTGCATAATGTACAAATGTTGAGTGCTTTTCGTACACGTTTTTGCGCGTTGTTTGAAGCTGGAAATACGGGAGATACCTGGCATACATTATTTTATTTTAGTATTCGCATGCAAAGCAATGAGGACTTAGCTTCTGGTCTGTATGTACACGTGTATAAGGTTATAGGATGTTCGTGGAAGGCTTGGAAAGCAGCGTAGACGTTCAGAATAGATCGTGCTATGAAATCCATAGATATTGGAGCAAATGTATGTCTACAGTCAGTCAACCCATGACACCTCGGTCTGTCCTGTGACCTCCTGCCAGCTAGTCTTCGACACTCTGCGTGGCCTCAAAGTGCACCTGGCCTGGCACAGCGCCGCGGTAACGTCACCCCCACTTAATGGCGAAGGGCGGTTGCTGTTATGTCTACACTGAGGGTTCCGGGTTAATAATAATAATAAACATCTAAACATCTGATGCTTGGCCGCCAGTCTGAAGCTGAAAGTGGGGCCTTACATGGCAACTGCTGCATTCCACTTGTTCCCCCCTTCTAAGGGATAAGACGTTTAATCATAAAGCACTGACTTGGTAGTGGCAGTGTAAAGGCTCGGGTTTCAAATATTTCCAGCCATCATTCGCCTCCAGAATCCCACAAACTCCAAAGCTAACCCCACATCAAGGCTTTTCCTTCCCCAAAAACTGCAACGTTTACGTTGTCAAGTGACAGGACACATCACGGGGTTATTTTGAGACAGAGCGCCAAATACATGCATAATATATACTTTCGTAGAATGTTGATGTCATTTGCAATAGCAGTCATTTTCTCAGTTCATGTAAGACGAGTCTGCTGCTCATAACGCTCACATCAAAGTGTAAAGTCAAGGGTCCCCAGCTCAAACACTAGTGGTGAGACAGAGGCCAGCTGTTTATTCGGTGTGTAATAATTCATTGACCCACAGATTACAATGAATTCTTACAACACAATATTATCATCATTATCCGAAATCGCTTAATGCTGTACAGGGTTGGAGCCTATTCCGGCAGACACAGGGCGCAAGGCCGGCGTTATACCCAAGATGGGACGCCAGTCAATTACAGGGAACCGGGGTTAATTTAGTCAGCAGATCAATTAACCTCCGCAGCAGCATGTCTTTGGACTGTGGGAGGAAACCGGGGTGCCCGCCGAAAACCCACGCGGACAGGGGCAGAACACGCAAACTCGGTACATAAAGGCACCCGAGCCGGGATTCGAACCCGGTGCCTTCTTGGTGTGAGGCGGCAGTGCTGCTCACCGCGCCACCGTGCCGCCCTGTGCCTAGAATATTCCCAGTCAAAACGTTGCACAGTATTCCCTCGTGTCATGCAGTACCGGGCGGTCACAAAGAGGGAGCCATTCCTCCACCAAAAGTCAAAAACTGTGAAGCCTCTCAGCTCATGGTACACTCTGCACCGTGTGATTTATAGTCCCGAGTCAATCAACTAATGGATGAAGCCCCCACCCCCCCAACGCCGTGTCGCTCACGAGGGTTGTTTAACCATACTTCACCCCATCTGGTCGCTGTGGGGTGGCTGGGTTTGGAATTTGGGTGGCTGAGTTAACAGTGCGGCCGCCACGGTGGCGCGGTTAGTATCACTGCCGGCTCGGGTGCCCTTTTTGTGCGGACTTTGCATGTTCTTCCCGTGTTCCCGTGGGTTTTTGCCGGGTACTCCGGTTTCCTCCCACAGTCAAAAGACACGCTGCATAGGTCAGTTTGCCTGACTAAATTGCCCTGGGTCTGCCGGGATAGGCTCCGGGCCCCTGTGACCATGTACAGGATTAAGCGGGGTACTGCTAATGACGCCTTACATTGAAATTGCGCGATAGGCATCGCGTCACAAGATCGTTTGGAAGTTTCACAGGTACCCAAGTAACATCACATGCGACGAGCGAGCGGCGCCCACACGGCTACATCACAGCTCTCTCTGCTTGTGAGAAGAAACTTCAAGAGACCTCTCATTCACACTACACAGACGGGACACCCTTTCATGCTTAAACTAGTAGTACCGTGTTTGTCACAGTGAAATCAAACCAAACTTTGGTTAGTTCTAAGTGCCGGAATATGCTGAATTAAATGAGACAAAAAGCCCCCAAACACATTCGCATGATGGGTTTGTGTCACAGGAATCCCGCGCCCAGAGCTTGCGAGCTGACTGGGTATTTTCTGCTGTAATAATAATAATATATTTGTAAGGCGCGCATATTCTCCGGGCGCGTTGCGCCAGTTGATTCGGAGCCGCGGAGCCTGGCTCAGTCGGTTTGTTGTGAATTGGTGAAGAGGTGTCTTTTAATGGTTTTTTTAAGGTTGTTGGGGACTTCGTTTGGCGTAATAAATGTGGCTACAGGCTGTTCCAGGTTGTGGGTGCCGCGACCGAGAATCGGCGTCGTGCGAAGGTTGTGTGTGAGCGCGGTGTGTGAAGTAGGCGCTGTGATGAGCTGCGTAGAGTGCGGGATTGTGTTGAGGCGAGTGGCCGGAGTAGTGATACGAGGTATTTAGGGTGTCGTGTGTGAATAGCGCGGTGGCATATTTATGCTGTTTTTGTAAGTGATGCGTTGGTGGATGGGGTAGCCAGTGTAGAGTGTCCTTGCATTTTGTGGTTGGTTTGTCGCTCACTTTGATGTTGCTAGGTTGTTTTGGAGACGTTGCAGTTTGGCGCACCTCAATCTATTAGTATTCGACACAACAGCCAGTGTTAGACACAGGAGCCAGTGTTAGAGACAGGAGCCAGTGTGCTTGATGACCCCGGCTTATTCAATTCAATGCGGTGACACAGGAAATATGCAACTGAAGCACGCTGACAAATTCCACCGTTTGACGAGAATACAAACCCGAATGCACTTGTCGTGGACGCACCGTGCCAGTGTGAGTGACTCCGTCAGTCTTCTTGGAAGTGCGTCCCATTCGGAACCACCTGAAAGTTGATCTCCACTCACGGAGCCTTTCAATCTCAACGCGGATTTGCTGACGCAACGTCAAACAGGATGGGATGGTGGGAGGTGCGGGGTAGGAGGCGGGGAGAGACGGGAGACCCCCCACTCATTACACACACGAGTAATCACGATCTTGAAAGCTTTGTCTTGCCTTGCTTTTATTTATTTTCAGGGGGCCCGCGTGTGTCCCCCCTGGCGAGAGCCGTGATTTTATTAGGTGCAACCCCCCCACACACACCCACCCAC
>JAZEWU010000021.1:3518820-3529490 GCA_036362915.1 Geotria australis
AATTGGCCTCCGGACTAAATTTCCCTCGGTGCCCTGTGATGGACTGGCGTCCCATCCTGGGTATAGCCCTGCCTTGCGCCCTGTGTCCGCCGGGATAGGCTCCGGCTCACCGCAACCCTGTACAGGATTAAGCGGTTTATGACAATGAATGAATGAATAACTGAAACCTACATTAGCAAACCTCGCGTCGTGATCGTTCGCGATGAACACAGTTGGCTCGTTTAACGCGCACAACACGAGGCTCGTGTTCCCATCACACAATCCATGGGGCTGAGAGTCACCGCCGAAAGACGGGCCGAGCTGCGATTCGGCGAACGGATTCATCCATCGTCACCCTGAGACCCAGATAAGTTCATCGAGAGCATCTGAACAAGTCGAATGCAATGTCCATTGTTGCTTTTCAGATCGTGTTGTGGGGGGTAGGTGGGCGGCGGGGGGGGGTGTCTTGCGATGGATCGCATTGCCACAGGTCAAAGGGTCAATAAGGAGTACTACAAAACCACTCCTTGAGCAAACGCTTGAGCGGAGCCGTCGGAACGAAACAACGGACCGACCGCCGATGGCCCGGTGACGCGCGCACTGTTCCCTGCGACGACCCCTCGCTCTCACGGGCCCGGTAACCGGACCCCTCCGTGGCGGAGGCAAAGGCGCAGCACCCGCAAAGACCTGCTCGCGTCCCTGCTGGAGGAAGAGACTTTCGCGTTCAGAAAACCTCTCTCGCACAGGGCATTTGGCCTTGCTGTACCAGGAGGATTGCTGTCAAGGTGGGAGACGAAACTGCGCGGAGAGAGAGGAGGAACGCTCGATCCGGCTATCCCTTGAGAGCGATTCTCATTCGTCGAGCTGTGGAATTCGACACGGATATTCTTCCACGCTAGCCAGACGTCTTGGAAGAGGTGGGAGTACCCACACTTTACCCCACCACAAACGAGCTGCCGATTGATTTATTGTAGTGAACTCATTTATACCGCGAGCAAAGGGGATTTAAAAAACTGGCGAAACTAGCGACGAGGAACTTAACTCCTGAAAATGCCTCCAACGTAGGAGGCGAAACGTCGCGAGGGAAAGAGGGAGAGCCCTAGACACGGCTATCCCGAAAGACCAGTTCTGAAGAGCAACCATCATCAATCGAGCAGTGAAAACCTAGATTAGTACAATTGATTCTTAATCAAACTGTGCCCTCCGAATCGTGACACTCGTACAATTCCCAGCGAGACGATCCGTCGCATGTCTAGTGACCGGTTCAGTAACGTCCACGAGGCGGCAGTTTCCACGTCGATTGACTGCCCCAAAACAAGACCGTGCCGCGACCCTGTACAGGATTACGCGGTTTCTGACAATGAGATGAGATGAGAAAACAAGACCGTTCCTCAGTGGGGCCAGGTAGGCAGCCACTAGGGGGCAGCCACCTGTCCTGAAAGTGTCAAAAATATCCCGCAAAGCTCGACCTGAAGCCTGCTTAATTACGACCAGTTTCACACGTGAAACCGCGTTGCCGGCCCACGCAGGGTTTTTGTCAACCTAGCGTGGCCGCGGTTTTGTAACCGTGAGCTCCGAGGAACTCCCACACACACACACACACCGGTGTGAGACCATCAACGCTGCTCTGTAGAGGATATTCATTCATCATCACTACACAGGCGGTGATCCATCGCTAAGTAGCGAGGCTGCGATGGAGAATTGTCAGATGCTGAGTGATGTGTCAGGAGCTGCTGCCCTGTGCTGCAGGAAAGCACATTGCAATGCCTTATGTTAGCTTTCAATGCATTATAGATATATAGATAGATTTTTATTATTACGGCAGAAAAATAACCAGTTAGCTTGCAAGCTCGTTACGGGATTCCTGCGACACAACAAACTTGATCTCGATAGCTGCTCTTTCGGGATAGCCGTGTCACTGAGCGCTCTCCCGCTCTCCTTCGCGACGTTTTGCCTCCCACTTTGGAGGCATCTTGAGGCGTTGAGTTGCTAGTCAGAGAGACGCAGCGCTCAGTGACACGGCTGTCCCGAAAGAACATCTTAGTAAAGCAACCATCAAAAAACGAGCCGCTGCATCACTTCAAGTGAGTCTCAATATTATTTTTACTTGACGGTCCCGCTCAGCACTTTGGGTGAGTTCAAATTGAGGAAACATTCCTGGAATAAATATGATCATCCTACTTGCTGTACCGCCTCCACTACGGACATGCCTTTGTGCAGCGCTTTGTGACCCTCTGGTGAAAGGCGCTATATAAAATGCTATTATTATTATTATCTTAAAGCGCCTGTTGGATGGGAGTGTCACTCACACGATGACATTTGGTGACTCACCGCTCCAACTGAGCTTCAGAGTCGGGCCACCACGCCCAGCACCCTCCTCATTCCCCGAGCCTCTCACGTTGGATGACGCTTCCAGTGTGAGAGGCGAAACGTCGCGACGGAGAGAGGGAGATCGCACGACACGGCTGTCCCGAAAGAACAGCTCTGAAGAGCAACCATAACTGTGATGCCACCGATTTATACATACAATTTGTAATGCGCCTCGAATATTCGTTCAATGTCGTTTGAAGAGAAAACGATTTAGACGCACGAGGAAACCGCAGAGAGGTGGGGGGAAGGCAGCCACGCAGTTAGCCGGCGTCAACATTTTCCAGACGCTGCGTCCTACGTATTATGTTGTTATCAGCAAATTAATTAATGAGGAGTTTGTTTCAGTTGTGGGAGGAAAACTGATAAACCCAGCGGAAACCCACGCAGAACAGGGGGAGAACACACAAACTACTCACAGAAAGGCGCTCGAGATGGGAATCGAACTGCCGTACGTCTGTGCAGTAACATAAAACGAAATCTTTAATGCGGAGGTGTTTTTATTTTGCTAATCGAACGCTCGGCTCTCCTGTGACAGGCTTCATGGCTCCGGCGCGAAACTTGTAATGGGCGGTTACAACGCAGAGTCACCCTTGGCAAAGGTTAAATCCTTAAAATAGATCAAGGCTTAATCCTGAGGCCCTTAACAGAAGCCATCACCACCAATTTTCACAACTACAGGGAGCAAACTCACAGCCATCCCTTAAGCAGACGCGGGAAATCTTAAAAAATGCATAAAGGCTGCAGAGAGTCTCATCAGTGTTCAATTACTAAATATCATTTTGAATTCATTTACTTCCAACCCTGCAGCCAAGAGCATTTTTCTCAGCCCCCCACCCCTTAGACTCTCTGCTTCTCCAAAGCTCTGAGATTTATATTTAATAATTTAGTCCGTTATTGTTGGAAATATTTACATGTCTTTGATTCTTGTTGGCAAGTACTTAGCACATATGCCAAGTGATCAAAAACACATAGCGAGGCCTGCGATTGATAACACGCAGTCTGAATCGTTTGCGCGAGTTGATGGAATATTTAGCATTCTCCTGAAAGCCGAGAGTCTGTGGCTTTATCAGACTTGCGCGTGATTGGGAGTGGCATTACATTCTTAAATATTAACCGTTTCGCCACGGGCGCTTGCTAAACACATGTGCATTAAAGAATATTCATACGTCTGTAAGACTCATAAATATGAGTGCGCGCCTATACATATGTCCCACTAGAAATATCAAAGCCCAATTAAAGTGCATTTCTCTTCGTGCAGAAATTCGGCGGCGTTCTCGCCTACTGTTGGCGGGCCTGCGCCTGTGGTGGAAATTCCACATTCACATGGTATGGCCCCGTCTCGCCACAGGACAACCGCTGTTGGTATTGTAGATGATGGTACAGGACTCATTGTCATGGACCCAGAGGGATGATCGACTCAAACGCCCCGCCAGCAGACGTTGAACTTGGAAGCATTTTGTTGCGATTTGGATTTCAGTTGTTGCATTGCCACCAAGTTATAGACGCACGCAATGATAATGTATCGATGTAGGTTTTCACGGCTTGATGTATGAGAATTGCTTTAAAGAGTTTCGCTTTCGAGATAGCCGTGTTGGGCGTTCCTCTCCTGTCCTTCGTGACGATGACGCCTCCAACGTCGCGAAGGAGAAAGAAGGTACGCTCGACACGATTATCCTGACAGTGCAGTTCTTTAGAGCAAATCTCGCAGTAACAATAATTTATTACAATAAGACAATAGTTTTTGTTTACCCGAGACACTCCTAATCAGAGGAAGGTTTAGTTGAAGGGATACTCGTGGAAAACACATGAGAGTATACATACCTGTGGCAGGTATTTGAAGGTGGATGAATTTATCCTGCGACAGAGACACGGATCACAGATCAGAGGTCAGATGCAGGTTTTAGACATCATCATTCATTCTCAGTCCTTGCTTCATCCTCTTGAGGGTCGCGGTGAAGCCGGAGCCTATCCCGGCAGACACAACACGCAAGATATGGCTATACCCAGGATGGGACCCCAGCCAATTTCAGGGCACCAGGGGCAATTTAGTCAGCAGGCCTATTCACCTAGCAAGCAGCATGTACTTGGACTGTGGGAGGGAACCGGAGTACCCGGCAAAAACCCACGCGCACACGGAGCGAACTCGTAAACTGCACACAGAACGGTTCCCAAGCCAACAATCGAGCCTGATTGTATTGACTCTTAAGGGCAAGTGAGATGAGCTGAGTCAGGGCGCTTCGTTATTGAGGATAGGGCCGGTGGTCGAGACTAGTGATGGAGTTGCAGTGACAGTAAGGAAAGCACATACGAAGACATCATGAGCTAAACAACTCTAAGGGGAGGCAATAGCTTGGGGATGCGGGGTGTTGCTTGATGCTTGATCCAGCGGTAGATAGATCATGGTTGATAATGTTGATATCAATTTGATAAACTCTTAAAGTGCTTGCGTAGTTTGGTTTTCAGTACGAGGCACATGACGGTTGTATCGATGGAAGAGTGTACATCCTGTTACTTTGTAAATATTAATCCCTGGGTTTAATCAGGACCATCCGTTGTTATTGTTATCCTGCGTTTCACGACGGAGCAATAGGATCAGCAATCCTCTCATCTCAGCGGTTTGTGGTGGCACAAGCTGTTCCACGTACAAAGCAAAGATTATTACAGGCTGTTTGGGGCGAGTTGCTGTTAGCGATCACCTATTAAGGCCGGCACGGCACACGGCGATGGAGTGGAGGGGGGGGGTGACCAGCAACAACAACAACCACTGTTCGCCACTAAGTGGCGGTGAAGTCACCAGGGCGCTTGTGCCAGGCCAGGTGTACCTTGAGGCTACGTGAAGTGGCCAGAACCACGCCCGACCACACATACTCATAATAAAGTGTTGGCTTTTTTCTGCCTTCATTGCCATACTCTCGTAACGTCATCATCATCATCAGCCATGCTCAATCCACTACTGGATGAAGGCCTCCCCTTGCGATGAAACCAAACAGCCAGCACCTGCACACGGGATGATTTCATCGCTCCATCTCCTCGGTGGACGTGGCCCCGCACCCGTTATCTACGCCGTTGTTTTGATGTTAGCCTTTCAAGCGACACCTCCGCTTCAACATTTTCACCATCGATTCGATTCTTCGAAGCGTGATGGTTATATGACAGTTTCGCATTGCAACAAGTTCTTCTTTAGTTGCAGACAGCCCTTCAACATTTAGATATATAATAGTCAGTGCTGGCCTTAAAGGCGGGTATTGGCCTCTCTTCTTGCTCAAGACTGAGGGGCTTCTGTCATCTGTTGAGCTTCTGGATATCGTTGTCTTTCAGCTCCTCGGCTTCGAAGTGTTTGGTAGAATTTGCAGGTAATACCAAGTATTACTTGACAGAGATCGTGACGTGAACGCTTCTACCTTGATCCCGAATTTCACCATCAAGCCCCCAGGGTTCGAAAGCGGTTAAAAGTCTGACTCTGAAACGGAATTAAGAAAGTTCCACGCGTGTGTGAGCGAGCAGATTGCTAAGTTCCCGTGTGCTGACCGCGAGCCATAGTTGATGGCGTTGTTCAAAATTGCTGAAGAGCAATACCGCTCCGTGCACAAAGACGATGGCCACAGTTTCACGAAGTACTCTCGAGTTACGTAAGCACATTTCTCTCACTGGGCAATTTATTCGGCACATATTCCGGTTACTCTATCTTAGAATGCCTCTTTTTCTCAAACATTCCCTTTAACCACAACTTCCTGAGCCTATTACCTTCGACGGCGCATTTGAATAAAGTGGAAAAATGTATTTGGACGGTAGGTGAGCGTGTGCATTTGCTACTGTCATCTCTTTTTTAAAAAGCTTGCGCCCAGGTCTGTCTTTGAGAAGGCTTTTTTGAAATATTAAGCGAGCTTTCACTTGATCAACTATATGCTGTACAATATACACACACACGTGACACTGCAATCGTGGGGAATTTAATTAAGTGCCACTGTGGTTTGAGTGCTTCACTAGTAAGTTGCAAGGCAATGGGTTCAAATCCTGGTCCGGGCTGGAGTCAGTCTTTCAAAGCAATGTTACAGGTATATGTGATGTCACTTGGGGGGAAGGCGAAGTGGATGGTACTGCGGGGTATGGCAGCCCACGTGCTTGTGCTACGGTATGCTGGCCACTGCATATCTCAAAAAGTTTGGGTACTTGCAGACTCGTGAAAAAAACCGGTATGATCCGCAAACGCCGCAGTGATAATATTAAGAATAACTTCAACTTATAACGCGCCGCACGGTATTCGCTCACTCCGGGAGAGTCGGAAAAACTCAGACGCGTGGAAGAACCGGGGACCAGCAGAATTTCTAAAGAGCTTGATTATCCTGTGTAGCAGCCTTGTTGTATGTGGAATCTATCCGGGCTGAACGGCGTCTGACCCGACACGTTTAGTATTTACACGACCGACTTTCAATCCGCCCATCCAGAAAACGTGCTCTTACGTCACGGCACCAGATCATTTGCCAACGGCCTATAAAAAAAACCGTGAAATGTTAAAGAAATAATATGGTAAAATGTTTTTTGTTTTTTTCGAAAAACAACGAAGGCGGCCGAGCGCATTTGCAATATCTCACGCGGCCGTTCCAAGCTGCCGTTAAGGTGGGGTTGGGGTCCACGAACCGTGCCTCTCACAACGAGGGCCTGGCTGGGACGCCGCTCGCATTTTCTGAGAGCGAAACGAGACGAGACTTTGCTGCCGCCGCCGCCGCCGCCGCATCTGCGTCCCTCATGTAAACACATTTGTCCCCTTCTTCATTATTGATGCCAGAGACGGGTCTTTGGCAGATGTTCATTCGAGACGAATGTATGCTCGCAGTCAACCGGGCATCGCTCCAATCCGCGTGGCCAAAACGCGCAAAAAACGCCTCGCGTTACATAACTCCGCACTGTAGCCGCGCGTGGACCGCACGGCTGGAGAACGGCCGCGTCGACCTGGCCCGCCGGCTAGATCCGTCTGAGAGTAGAATTTTCCCGCGTACGGGTTTACTCCGTGAGTGGGGGTGTCGCCAACGCGGCGGCGGCGGCGGCGCTCTGGCAAGGCGGCTTGTCGGGGCGGCTCCGTCGGTGGCGAACGCAGACGCTCAGCTATTCTCCCTGGGCGCTATCCGGGAGACAGGCTCGGCGAGAACGCCGAACGAAATCAAACAAATAACTGTCTCTCCTCGACTTACGACGCACGCGACTTACGGCCACCCCGACTTACGACGGTCGTCCCGGCAACGCTGTTACGTTAAGGTGCACCTGGCCTGGCGCAGGCGCCGCGGTGAGGTCACCGCCACTTATTGGTGAACGGCGGATGTTGATTATATTAGTTTCGAGTCCCGAGGGTTGGTCGTAAAGTCTAACGACGACAGCTCCAGCTGCTCGGCCGCTCTGCCGCTAGGCAGCCATATTTGTTGTTCTCTGGGTCTCAGTCTGTGTTTAGGTGTCTAGCAGCTGGTTGTGATTTGTTTACAAACTGTTCTAAGGGTATTGTCGACTTATGACCAAATCGACTTACGAAGGGGTCATCGGAACGTAACCCCGTCGTAAGTCGAAGAGAGACTGTTATGAGGATTGCTCTAAAGAGCTGCTCTTTCGGGATAGCCGTGTCGATCTTTCCTTCTCTCACCTTTCGCGACGCTTCGCCCCCCAGGTTGGAGAAATCATACCATCAGGAACGCCCGGCTATTCCAAAAGAGCAGCTCTAAAAAGCGATTCTCATACGAGGCGTGAAAACCTTCATCAATAAAACAAGTAAATAACGTGTCCTTCCCATGTCTGTATCTCCATCGACCTCGGGGAGGCCCAGGACCGGTTCAGAAATCCCTCACTGGTGCTGGCAGTGAGCAGGAATCGAACTCAGGCAACACACACACAACACACTCAGTCTCATGGGATTAGAATGCGTTGTGGGATTTCCTCCGACCGACCGACCGACCGCCTTGTGGTTTCAACTGTTTTTTCATCTCGGTGCGCGCTTTATTATTAATGTCTGCAAGCATCAACGTGCAATGATTTAGCATTTTGTTACTTAATGACCGACGTTCCTGCCTTGGGCACCAATTATTTTTTATACGTGGCCATAGCTTACAGTGTATTACCATACGGGATTTGCATTCGCGGCTTGGGTGAGTGATCTCAGCCAGAGTGCCATGACAGAAATCGATGGAGCGTGTATTGAACACCAAACCCACACTCCACATTACTCACACGTTCCCCAGTGAGATTCCAGAATAATAATTTGTTGTTTTTATACATAGCGCCTTTCACCGAAAAGTCCCAAATCGTTGCAAGAAAGGGAGGTGGGGTGGAGGCAGCCACGCTGTCAACCTGCGCCTACGCTCCGGGCACCGCGTACCATACATTACGAAACCATCGGCCAATCAATTAGGTTTTGTTGCCGTGGGAGGATACCGCAGAACCCGGAGGAAACCCACGCCGAACAGGGGGAGACAGCACACAAACGCCGCACAGCAAGTGGCTGGAGGCAGAGACCAAACCGCCCGGGCAGGACCCCCCTTCCAACCCCTCGCGAGGTGCAGACGCCAAACACTACGTCACCACTTCGCCACCCACGAGGTAGAGACTCATGAGACAGAGATGTATTTACACGAGACGGGACAGAGGTGTCTTTACACGAGTTGCAGACACGAGACAGAAACAGAGTTGGACGAGAGAGAGGCGGCAGATGAGAGCGATTAATTGCTTTTTTAAATCTTAATCATCTTGTTGTGTTTATTCGGGTTTTTTCTTGCATTTATTATAATTATTTTTATTACGTTCCCCATTTTTATCCTGTCTGTTGCTCCGGGGAGGGGTTGGGCTCTTCGTCTGCTCGTGACTCCCATCGCCCGCCACTGGATGTTACTGCCACTCACGGCGAGCAGGCGCGGCCCCGCGGGCCATCTGAGGCTGCACCTAGGTTACAGCTTGTTATAAACACCTGTTTGTGCGGTGACATTCACCAGCATTCAGCCCCAGCACCCGAGTAATGCTCATGCATAACATATGCCTCGAGGCCTGATTGTGTTCTAGTTCAGGCATGTTGTTTATTGTCAGCACTCTAATGAAAAATCAATCACCGTTGTACCACACATCCCCCCCCCACCCCCACTACCCGTCTGCCCCCACCTTCTCTCCTCTGGCTATTTACCAGCTCTGGAAAATGCATGTAATTGTAAGAACATGACTAGACCCTAAATTAACACACTGGGTGTTCCCTTTGTTGCAATAAGGCTGCAAGCTTTGCATTTTTTTGGAAATTCGCGGTGGCTTTTAAAGAGCGGAGGTGGAATGTTTGGATCTGCGATCACGCTAGATCAACCTTACCGATTGTCTCACGATGCAATTAACATGTTGACATCGTTTTACCAGCTATCTATTGCAGTCGCAAATGTCTTCTGTGTTAATGCGTGATCTGGTAAACAAAGCTGTTCTTTTGGTGGCCTATTCCGAAAGAACAGCTCAACCATCATTTTTCAAGCGGTGTAAACCTACATTTGGTTCCTTCACCGAATCTCAAGGAATGTTTTACGAGGATTAAACTGTGGAATGATACAATTTATAACGCGTGCACATTCCGTGCCCAGGCAGTCAGCCTGCGCCAACCCGCCAGACACCGCTTCCTTTATATTACGACAACATCGGCAGAATTATTAATGGTTGTTTTGTAGTTGTTGGAAGACAGCAGAAAACCCGGAGGAAACCCACGCGGAAGAGGGGGAGAACACACAAACTCCACACAGAAAGGTGCATGACGCGGGTATCCAACCGCCTCAGGCAGGACCTTATTTCTGTGAGGAGGTGCGGATGTTCCTGCTGTACAGTCACCCTGGGAGGGCACCGCACGTTTCCCAGAATTTCTGAAGCCTTGGCCTGAAACCTGGCCTGTCAGCTGGACTTAAAACCACATGGGCACCATGCTCACGAAGCCCTCGTGAACCAATAACAACGGGCACTTTATCATTTTTAATATCAATGTGTCACTCATTTATTGTATGAACGTTGTGTTCTTCGGGGCTTGTTACGTGGGAAAAAAATTAAGATCACGTATTTTTTTCCCCCTCATCAAAAAATCCTGTATGATCTCAGCGCAATTATCCGTGATTTTTTTGGAAAATATAAATTTAGACGTGATGTAGCTCGAATGGATAAAATACTTCCCATGTTTTCTGTCAAACGAACGTAATTACTGTTAGTGTACGTGATGACATCACTGCGGTTGGTTGATTGTAGCCCCTCCCCCGGGGCTACAATGGCGGCGCGTTCCCTACGCTGCAGCCACTCTCAGACCAAAGTACGGTGTTTTCATGTTTTTAATG
>JAZEWU010000021.1:3530306-3542857 GCA_036362915.1 Geotria australis
ATTGAATTGGATACAGCTGAGTTAGGCAATTACGGATATTAACACTGCTTAGGAGGTACGGCAAATATTTTTACAAAGTTTGTTTATTATATACTCTTTCTTCTTCTTTGCGATTCTTCGAAGCACGATGGTCAGCGTCTGGACAGCTCGCAGGCAGTACCAAGTACTACCTGACCTACTTCTTCTTCTTTGCGATTCTTCGAAGCACGATGGCTAGCTTCTGGACATCGTTGTCTTTCAGCTTGGCTTCGAAGTGTTTGGTAGAATTCGCAGGCAATACCAAGTACTACCTGACAGGGATCGCGACGTGAACGCTTCTACCTTGACCCCCCCTGACCTACTGATGTAGGTTTTTACAGCTCGATCCATGACAGTTGATTTTCAAAGCTGTTCTGTCGGGATAGCCGTGTCGAGCGACGCAGAAAGAGGGAGCGCTCAATATGGCTATCCCGAAACAACAGCTTTTCCCATTATACCTCTAGGTGAGGAACTCGAATTACCTTTTGCAATTGCCTGCAATCTTTGTTTCATTCGTTAGTCACAATATCTCAAACATCAACAATAAATTACAGTTTATAATCACCTGGGCCTTTGCAGATCCCGTCAGTTGTGGTTCAAGCTTTGCACAAAAAACCATAATTTCACGAGCCCCATTCCTGGGTTAACTCGCTCAGTAATTCCTGCATTGGCTTCGAAGACCAAGATATCCGCCGTCTAAATAGTGTCCTTCCCATTGAGATCGAGTCAAACGTTTGTCGGTTGTGGCCGGTCAATGAGACACGACGCAGAATCAAACCACGACCCGCAGCATCTCCGCAACGTTCTCTCGGAGCCACCAGTCTCATTGAAACGCAGGTCGACGAGTCTTGCTGCTGGAGCCAGTCTTGGGTGGGGTTCACCTCCGTCGTTGGCAATTCGTGACGTGAGATAATTCGAAGCCAGAACAACCGACGATTATCGGGAGATTTGCAGAATGATGACGTTCATTGAACTTGGATGTGTTGAAAATTAAACGAAAATGTTCGTACGAAAACTAGCGATTTGAACAGTTCTTATTGTAATAAACCACCCATCCATTTTCTGAAACCGCTTAATCCCTTACAGGGTCGCGGTGAGCCGGAGCCTATCCCGGCAGACACAGGGCGCAAGGCAGGGGGATACCAGGGATGAGACGCCAGTCCATCGCAGGGCACCTGGGACAATTTTATTCAGTAGGCCAATTAACCTGGCAGCATTTCTTTGGACGGTGGGAGGAAACCGGAGTGCCCGGCGAAAATTGTAATAAACCGTGTCACTTAATTGGGATGCAGGTGACGTCCTCACACAGCCCACGAGCGCTTGCTGCCAGCCAGGGAGACAGAAATCCAGGCAAGAAGCCAGCTAGAAAAACCTTTTTGTTACCTTGTATAATTTGGCAGATTGTTATATAATCTCATGTCATAATGTACCTTCCCTCAAACAAGCAACACGCCCACGCGCATATTCACTGTCAGCGCCAATCGCCGTTGGTGTAAATTCCGCACTCACATCACGGGGTTAATAATAATAATAATCTACTTTTGTAACGCGCGCATTTTCTCCGGGCTCGTTGCACCCGTTGATTCGGAGGCGCAGAGACACCCTGCTCAGTCGGTTTGTTGTGAGTCGGTGAACAGGTTACTTTTTAAGAGTTTTTTGAAGGCTGTAGGGGACTGTGTTTGACGCAATAGGTGTGGCAGGCTGTTCCATGTTGTGGGTGCCGCAACCGAGAATCGGCGTTTCGCGAAGGTTGTGCGTGAACGCGGTGTGTGGAGTAGGTGCTGTGATGAGCTGCGCAGAGTACGGGATTGTGTTGATGCGAGTGGCCGGAGTAGTGATGCGAGGTATTTAGGGTGTCCTGTGTGGATAGCGTGGTGGCAAATTATTGCAGTTTTGTAAGCGATGCGTTTGTGGATGGGTAGCCAGTGTAGAGTCTCCATGCATTTTGTGGTTGGTTGGTCGCACGCTTTGATGTTGAGGACTGCAGTACATATTTTATCCACCCCAGGAGCATGATGGGTTGATTCGAAGCAGTATACTAACTCGCGACCTTCCGACTAGGAGTTGATCAGTGAGCCGCAACATCGCCCGGCGCATATCTTACACATGAAGGCAAGATTCACTCGTGTGTCCTTACACTGCGATATACGCTACGTTATCGCCCAGTGTCCTATTACAAACACCCCGTGGAGTCGCTTGTAAGTGAAATGATAACAGTAATCACAAAAGAAACACGCAAGCCCAACCGTTGAAAATATCCTGCCCTTTTCAACCCTATTCGCCACGAGAGGCACCACCTCGTCTGCCTAAAGATAGATGGCACTATTCTCAGAGGCAATAAATGGCTACAATTTGTGCCACGGACATCAACTCAGCACTGATTTTTCCAGGGCTAAGGAAATTCCTCCAACACTCTTGCCAGCCACTCTGGGGAAAAAGGAGACAAAAAATATGCCACATATTTCAAGATTTCTCTCTCCCTTCGCTGCAAACATAATTTTGACCTGCTGCTGCAGCTGCTGCAGCCGAAGATGGCTTATACAGGAAAATAGCAAAACTTAGAGGTTATGCAAGATCTATCTGTTTATAATCTCAGGCGGTGCGTGGCTGTTCTATTTTAAACGTGACATTTGTTTCATGCTCAGTCAAGCAGTAAAGTTACAACCATTGTGTTCTTGGCAAAATGAGTATCGCGCCTAACGCCGAGCGGGGAAAGAGAGAGAGAGAGAAAAAAAAACAAACCCAGAGAGAAACCGAAAATATTTCAACGAAATTTTTATGCTCCGGTAATGCGGCACACCTGGAGGCGAGAGTGGGAGGTATCCACAGACCTGTGGCTGCCCGGCTCTAAATCACCGTACTCTTCTCCTTTCTCCCCCCCAGCTGATTTATGCAGTTTATTACTCGCGCCGGGAGCGAGGCGTCATAAGTCAAGTGCGCACAACCCAGCGACCATCGCGGCCCACTTCCACGGCCGTCCATTCAATATAATTTTCCCCACGGCTCTGCAGCATGTGGGAAAAGGCTTTGACGGATGGCCAATATATCACACCAGGGTAAATAATCTCGTGAAAGGAGAGAGGAATTTAATCTGCCCGTTTAGCCCCACATCTATCACCGAGGCTTGCGGCCGATGTCGGCTTTCCCCCCCCCCCCAGACTGAGCGCGTTCATCTTGCCCGGTGATATATACGTGTGACATTGCAACCCTTCTGCCAAATCACTGTATTAGGACTGTCAGTCTGTACGGGGTGGGGAGGGGGGGGGAAGCGCAGTATATTATGAGCGCGCACCTCTGATCCTGTTGTTTTGCGCTCGGAGCCCCGCCGCTTAGAACCCGCTTGACGTAGCGGGACGTCTCCAGCCCTCGGCCGCCTCCGCGAGCGGCCTCGGGAAGAGCCCGCCGCGCGCGTTGGCGCTCGCGAACCCCGCGCCGACGTACTCGGGCGGACGGATGGAGGAATGTCCTCGGCGCGGAGAAAAGTCGGTTACGCGTGGTGGTGTGGTGGTGGTGGTGGTGGGGGGTGGCGGGAGTGGAAACCAGCCCGCAGCTCGGCTGAGGCTATCGTGGCGTGAGCACGTGCCAGAAATGCACCTGCGAACGCCGCGCGTTACGGCCAGATAAGGCCACAAAGCCAATAACACCGCGGCTTTTTGTTAAAGGGGGGGCTTCGGAATGGGTCTCGCGGGCTAGCTCGGCGGACGGGTTTGCCTGCGGGTCAAGTGCGCGGACGAGGTCGTGGTTTGCGGAACCTCCTTTTCGCCTCACTCCTCACGGCTCGCGTGCCGATGAGAGCGGTGAAGTCACGCGTGCCGAGGGTAGCGAGTCGCGTAGCTCAGGCGCGGGTGTTACGGGTGTCGCGACACCCGCACTTTCACAGAAACATGATTCCATCATCCCCACCCGCTAGAACTTTTTTCTGAGGTAGTCTCATATCTATATGGGTAGTCTGATGAAACGAAACCGAGTTCCCAACACGTGAACACCTTATTGGTCAAGTTAGATTGATTGAACGGCCATCCAGCCAATAATCACAGCCATTTGACCGACCCACTAGGCCAGCAGGGCGGGAAGAGTAAACAGTCGAAGTGCGGCACGTGCGGGGGGTCGAAGGCGGGGGGTTGCGGTGCTCTTGCCCCACCCCCTAGAACCCCGCACACTTTTAAAATCGCCGCTCCACCCCCCACCAAAGTTCGATTCCCGCTCACGGCCAATACCACTGACGCTTATCTGAACCGGTTCCAAGCTTCCCGTAGGTTGAGCCAGCCTCAAATGGGTACCTGGTTGTGGGTGTAAAAAATATCGCTACGAGGGAGACAAAGGCAGCCCGGCTTGGAACTGGACACCTGCCCCCCTCGTGTGCCGTGCTAGCCTTCACAGGTGCTCGCTGACAGCATTTGTCCCAACAATCTGTTACGGGTAAGCGGGGGCTCTCTGTACCGTGGTTAGTTTGACCCCTGGGATGTTGTGTGTCTTTAGTGCACTGCACGACGATGGTCGTGACCTGGGTTCAGTTCTCGGCCGTGACCGATCGTCTATCCGAACCGGCTGTGCGGGCTCGTTTTTTTTTTTTTAACAAATGTTGGGGAAAAGACAAAATGCCAACCGGTTAGGTCACAAACGGCACTGTTGATTGCAGCTAATATGTTTCTCGATTTGAGCAAGATTATAGCTGGGGAAGAGAGGCGTTGAGAGGGAATTTCAACATCGAGCAGCGTGGAGGACCCAGTGCCGTGTAGTGCAGGCGTTTAACACAGTAGGGATGTAACACAGGCTGCTTCAGACTAACATTTAACCTAAGAACGTTAACAATTTTATCTAACATTACGTATGATAGCACAAGGCGCGGTATTCGTTCAACGGCGAAGGTATCCGTTTGTGGACAGAGCGACTCGGAGGCGCGAGCGCCTTGTGCCAGTCCTTGTTCACCGCCAGCCATGAGAGACGAAGGCGGCTGGCATCGTTTGTAGACCATTCCAGCGAGCCTTAATAGGCGCTCGCTAACGGCGCTCGCTTGCGCCAGAGTCGACGCGGCTAAACGGAGGATCCGTCTTTTCTTTATCCGCGTCACAGCGGTTCCCCAAATCCCTTCCCGGGCAGATAATGGTGACCACCGATCACATCGGCACAGGCCCCGCGCGCGGCGGAGTTCACCGGGAGTAAATGTGGTAAGAAATAGGCCCTGTAATGTGCGGTAATAAATAGGCCCTGTAGGTGTGAGCAAGCCATGCATCTTTAAATGTGTTATGTATTGATGCTCAGCTCCGCCGGCGGCCCTTCGTGTACCTGCTGAAGTGTCCATCTGTCTTCGGGGTTAATGTAAAAGCAGGTGACTTGCCGGATGGAAACACCGGGGCCCTCATGGGAAGCTAATGTCAGCAAATGCATCTCGCTAACAAGAATTCGAGCCCCTCACCGGAAGAGCGCCGCGGCGTAATCCGCGGCGCCGCCTCAATCGCGATCCATCCGTTCGTTCGTTCGAGGATGGCGGCCCTATCGTGTAATTGGAATGTTTATAACTGTTGGCGCACGGTGGAATATGAAATGCGCAAAAAATTACGGGGATTAGGATTTTGGGGGACATTTCCAATAAAAGCGGCGCTCGGAATGTGGAATATCACGGCGTGTTTTACGGCAACGTTGAGTAAATATGTTTTAAATTCACCGTGAAGACGTATTTATGGGGGTTTTTTTTGTTTCTGAGGATCTTTCAAGCAAAGATTTGTAAATCGAGGCCAACTGCACCGGGACTTAATTTGTATTGTGTCGGCGAGGAGAGTTGTCTGGTACAGTACCGTGTTTCAGCGATAGGAAAATAAATCAGACAGCAACATTTTAAGTCCTGGAAACACGGCATGACCTTTTCACATTCAGCATCTTGAAATTCAGTTACACGAGACAAGGAGACAGGATTTAAGGGCTGTTTTGTGGCTTGAAATGACTGATTATTACAGATGTTTCCAGGAAAATTGTGTTATTTGTCCAATGACAACCTAAGGTCTATCCTACCTGGCTGATAGCTGACTTTAAACATACATTTGCAGATATTTGACATGATGAATGTACAATTACTAAGTGGGTATTACCTTGATATAAACAGTTCCATATTGTGGTTACTGAACAATGGTTGTCTTGCGGGAGGTCCCAATCCTCACCATACGAACGTGGAATTGCCATCACTGGCTCAGGGCCAGCAGTAGAGATGATCACAGCCCAATTCTTGTTTTGGCGGAGAGACACTTTGACTTGAATTTATCAGCGCAGGGAAGCTTTAAAGATGTACTTAGTAATTTGTCTCTCGATTACTTGGCCACATAGCCTCAGAGCCCCGTTACTTACATATAAATTACGGGCAGTGTCATCGTTAGGCTTCCCATTATACAGTAGCCAGAGGACACCCTGGTATTTCACGCGGGGTCCCAGGGGCTACTGCTGGTCACCGGAGCGCCCCCCACCCTTCCCTCCCAACGCGCCCCCCCCCCGAAAAACTCTATCCGACGAATCACTTGCGATTCCAACTCTCCCTTCAATTCTACTTTAATGACGACATTGATCACGCGCGGCCGATGCCCCGACGCGGAGATTCCAACCCGATGTCGGGTCTTCGTGGCGAACTCGTAACTTACGGAAGTTGAAGGTGGCTGCGTGGCTCTGGGGGGTCGTAATGCCCCGCGGCGGAGCCGCTGGGTCAGCTGTCGTCGAGATTCCGAGTTCGAGTCTGGGCTCCCCGGCCGTCGTGCTCTCCAGAGTGCAGGATTAACGTCCCTGCCAGGTAGTCAATCCGCTTCAGACGAGATCGTAAACTAGTGTAAGCAAAGGCGTGAGCTCCGCTGGACTCTCCTTGGCTAAAATGTAGATACGACGTGCTCTACATTCTCGACAGGGGGTCCTTGTATAGCTGCCTCTAGTGGAAGTACCTGCAGCCAGCAGCTGCACGAGTAGGCGATTGCAGGGCTGCGCCTTTACCTTTTAGCTACGCTTGTGTTTTAAGATTGTACTGTATGTAGGCGGGTTGTGGCAGAGTACTTGATTGGAAATCAAAAGGGAAAAAGTACAATGATCATTATTAACCTTAGAAGTTCAATTTACTTTCGGCTAAGTGTTGTTCGGTGCACATCAAGATTTTGGGATAAAGCTTTTTGTGGCGGCTGCCCCTCGTTTTTGGAACAATATTGCTGTGAGCGTGAAGCTATGGGCACTACCTTCAATGAGCCACCACAGCTATCTGGCGTCAACATTTGCCAGCCACTGCGTCCTATGTATAACGATGTTATCAGCCAATTAAATAATGAGCGATTCCTTTTCAGTTGTCGGAGGAAACCAGAGTAACCCACGCACAACAGGGGGAGGACACACAAACTCCGCAGGACTTTCTTTCTGTGAGACGCAGATGTTACCGCTGCAGAGACAACCTGCCGCCCCCTTGTGCTGTCACCTTCCAGGGCCATTTCCCGGCCGTGACGAGATGTGAGGCTTTGCAGCGGGAGAGCACGAAGGACATTTTCATTTGCAACCTGCCTGGACCCCGACAGGACAGTTTACCTGGAATCATAACACCGGGTGGACTGGGAGCGGTGCCACAGCGGTTCGCAGCGTGTGCTATGAACCCAGCGATCCGAATTTGATTCCCAAATACGGCTCACTCAGCGGCAGGTGATATCCAAACCCTGTCCTACCCTCTCCTCCTTTACCAAACCACACATGGTGTGTTGGCCAATAAGGCTTTAACAACAATGCATTGCGACTCATTAATTTTGCATGGTTATGCCACAAGTATGTGTGGCTACCTGCACGTTGGAGCATTTGTAAAAAGGTGTTCACTTGGTGTTTAAACATCTTAACACTGTTCTTATTGCCGGTAAGGGTAAAAACTTCGTATTTTATTCTTTATTCACTCATGGTGTACCAAAACGGTGAAGTATAGCCGAAAAGCGCCCGTGACTAGATTGCGAATGGGCGCGATGTAAACTTTTACATAGCGATTTCAAAAATAAATTACAGATCGCAGTTGTGTCCAGAAAATATTCTAACAGCAGTCTTAAATATCTGCTGCCAGTGGGCAGACCTGGAGCGAATTGAGGGATGTAAATGTCCTATTAGAGCCTGGGGCACCCTGACCCTGACCCTGTCCCCGGCCCATCCCCACCGTTACTCACGCCACTGTGCCCCGCGCCTCTCTGCCCCATAATCCCGGTATATTCCACTGATTTGTTGGCATCAGAGAGCTTCCGAACGGTTCCCTTGAGCTCCCGTTCACCGGCCTCAGAAGCCAGTAAAAAGTTCAGAATGTCCTTAGGCTCACGCCAAAGTGATTTCTGCTATTGATTTTACCCCGTCGAGACTGCCCGGGCTAAAGGGAGAAATTTTTTTTTTTTTGGCACATTCGAGTTAAAAAAAAAAACAGTGAAACCCCTTTAACGTGTACGATGGCCCCTTGTGGCCGCCGAGGTCAGGTAGGGTGCGAGGACAGGCTGGCTGAGCGAAACGAGGGCAGGTGGCAGATGCATGAACATCAGCGGAGAGAAGTGTTAATGCTCGGAATCCACCCGCGAGAAAGCCGCGGCGAGGTTGGTGAAATGCACGGGCCGGGTTAACAAGACATGTCAGACGGAGCGATTGAGGGGGAGGCCGAGGGTACCGGGGTTCCGGGCTGACGGTTTAAATGGAATGCGCCAGGGGTCACCTGTGCGTTGCGCGCCCGGCCCCGCAGCTGCGGCAGGGGAAGAGCGACCGAGAGCTTGGTTAAAGCCAAGGGACGCGACTCACGGGAGGTGATGTTAAAGACTGCCAGATATGCTGCGTTATTTTGCAGGGTTCATGGAAATGGAAAAAATCTGCGAATCTGAAAAATCTAGGAATAGCACGTGGGAGAGTCCCCAGAGCCGATTTCCATCGGTGGTTCCTCCGGATAACCACCGTGAAGGTGGAGATCATTGCCTATTGACGAAGGTTCTCACGGCTCTATGTATGGAAACTGCTCTCGAGAGTAGTTTTAAACACATCGTTATTTTTGCAAATGAAATCGCGTCGTCTACAAGTTGACCCGTGGGTTCCCCCCAAATAATGATCGCACTTTTCATTTAATTGTTCAGTGGCCGGGCATTGATTATTTTATAGTGCTACGCCGTTCACTTCAATCAGTCGACTGGCGCTGCCTGCGTGGTTCATGCAGCTAATGCGCTGCCTGTAAGGAGCAGGAACTATAAGCGCAGCCGCTAACTCGCGATTTAACCCGGCTCCGGAACGTATCTCGGTTCATTTAACAACAACCGCCATTCGCCACTAAGTGGCGGTGACGTCACCAGTGCCAGGCCAGGTGCACCTTGAGACCACAGCATGGCTGAGGCTCGCTGACAGGTCAAGGAACAGACCCAGGTGCCATTGGCTGCCTGAGATGACTTGCTGAGGCACCACCTGTGCTCCCTACCGTGCCAGATTGCTGAGTTCATTCACCAGTGACTGCACAAACAGTATGGATTCTGAACATTTTACAAATAAAAAGTTTTGCTGGCTGGCTTGCTGCGTGTTATATATCGCTTTCTTCTTAAACTAGCTTGGAGACACCGTTCAGGAACGTGCTAGTGAGCACCTATTGCCACTAACAAAGCACACTGTGTGGCCGACATCACAAACGCCTGCCTGGCCGCCTTTGTCTTCATAGTGCTGACGCTGACCACACGACCGCAACAGGTATATATCGATGCCGAGTCAGCTAATCGGAGGCCCAGGTTATATAGGCGTACCAATTGCCGGTGGTGTGCACGCTTCTGAATTAAACCCAGGTCGCTTTTGAAGATAGCAAACCTTTTTCAATTTATGGCCGCGTGGGCTGATTTCAGGAATGCTGACTTTGCACGAATTATGCATTAAAACATGTGACCGGTACACGGGCAGTATGAGAGTGTGGATTGGAGACAGCACAGTTGTGATTCATTAGCTGTGGCATCTGTCCCACCCCCCCCATACAGGGGTGTAACATCCGTGCCTCCTCACAGAAAGAAGCTCCTTCCTGACGCAGTTCGCATCCCGCCTCGGGAGCCTTTCTGTGCGGAAGTTGTGTGTTCGCTTCCAGGTTCGACCCTTTTTCACCCGACGTTGGGAGGTGAAGGTTGCATTCGCCTTTAAAATTTCACCGTGTGGAATATCCTGGAAGAATGTTTTTGGCGGTGGTGCATTGGCATCACCCTGTCATGGGTATATCCCTACCTTGCGCCCTGTGTCTGCCGGGATGGGCTCCGGCTCACTGCAACCCTGTGTAGGATTAAGCGGTCTCTGATAATGGTTGGGGTTGCTTGGCATTGACAGCAATAACAACAACTACTCAACCCATTCGTCAATAACACTGCCTTAAGTGAACAAACAACCAGGGGTGAACGTAACTTTTATTACCCGTTTGCTCGTATCACAACCACCCTTCCTCACCTGTACTCTACTGAATGCTTCGGCCACTTTCTTACTTGTACGCCGTACCAGACCGTACCGGCTTACTTTCATCCCTACAAGTAACCCGGTATATAAAAGGTAACGTTTTAGATACTGGTCCATTTTCATAGCAAGGCCGGCAAATTGTGCTACACGACGCTGATTGCTCACAGTTAATCAAGGGTGAGAAAAATATTTAGCGAATGCTAGATTTCTTTAATATTTATTTTAAGTGCTCCTGGTTGAAGGTAATAATGTAAACGTTATACTCAGAAACGTATGGGAGCGAAGCGTCCTGTTTGGACGTTAGTACCACATTGGTTAATAGACCCATCGATACAACATCGGAACCGTTATGATGTGGAATTATATTTCAAGTTAAGGAGCGAGTAAAGATTACGGTCCGGGTTAGAGTTTGATCTATGGTTAGAGCCGAGGCTAGTTAGGGATTACGTGGCTAACAGGGCTTACATTAAGATTACGGCTAGGATTAAAGGCTAGCACGTGGGTTTACAAGAGGACTAACACGATGAAATTGGACTAATAACTCGGGGTAGAGATAGAAAGGCACCCAAGCCGGGAATCGAACCCAGAAGCTTCTTGCTGTGAAGCTGAAGGACTACTCACTCCACCACCGTGCCGTCCGCTTTTGTTTATTTACACTAAAATTAAATTCAAAAGACAATGAAGTGAAATAATCATCATGGGTTAATGTGAAATCACCATACATAGAGGTATGAATATAGCTCACTCGACACGGCTTTAATTATGGTGTAGTGATGTAATTCGTGAGGTTAAGCCAACAATCCTGTGTAATAGATTGATGTAGGTTTTCACTGCTCCATGAATGACAACTGCTCTTAAGAGCTGCTCTTAAGAGCAATTCTCAATCCTGCGTAAGTTACGATATGTAATAATTCGTAACAATAATGGGAATCAAGGGCGGGACGGTGGCGCGCTGAGTAGCGCTGCCGCCTCACAGCAAGGATCCCGGGTTCGAATCCTGCCTTTCTGTGTGTAGTTTGCATGTTCTCCCCGTGTCCGCATGGGTTTTCGTCGGGCACTCCGGTTTCCCCCTATAGTCCAAAGATATGCAGCTGCTTAGGTTAATTGGCCTGCTGACTAAATTGCTCCCGGTGCCCTGTAATGCACTGGCGTTGTATCCTGGGTGTAGCCCTGCTTCGCGCCCTGTCTCTGCCGCGATAGGCTCCGGCTCACGGCGACCCTGTACAGGATTAAGCGCTTTCTGACAGTGAATGAATATATATATAGATCAAGGATTCGAACCCAGTACCCTCCACTGCGGACATATACACATTAAAACACTTGCTCCATTACGTACGAATGTTTAATAATAATAATAGGATTGTATAGAGCGCCTTTCACCCGAGGGTCACAAAGCGTTGCACATCGACAGAAAAAACTAATAAAAACCAAAGCAACAAAAAATTAAATGATTAAGGCTGCTTCGAATACACTGAAAGGTCGTGAAACTGCTGGGTGGATAGTGAGGCGTCATACAACAAACTTGACCGTTGTTTGAAATCTCGCGCTGGTAAACCGAACCAGTGACCTATGGATTACAAGTCCACCAGGCTCGCCATCCATTACACCTCGACAGCGTCGCATGGCTAACGCTAACGCCGGGATAATGCGGGCATCATTACAGTGTCACATCTCCACATTACGTTGCCGTTTCACTATTCTACGGCAACGCGCGTCGTAACGCGATGTAACAATGACTGCAACGTGATTAAGACGTGTTACGACGTTACGCCCTAATGGGATGATTAATAAAAGGCCTCTTTCCAAAGGGCAGGGTGGGGAATAAGCCCAGTGCACGATTTGCTGCCCTCGGATTTAATAAGCTACACCTGCTGGGTAGCGCCACTCCCCGTGCCTCCCTCGGTGCTCGCTTGGCTCTCAACGCCCAGCACGATTCTATAAGTGTCGCAAAGAGGCTTTAATTGTCGCGCTCCTTCCCCACTATGGGATTGGACAATTGAGTGAATGCGCTGATGCAGGTTTTCACGGCTCGATTCATGATGGGGGGCGGCACGGTGGCGTAGTGGGTAGCGCTGCCGCCTCACAGCAAGAAGGCCCCGAGTTCG
>JAZEWU010000021.1:3542971-3553275 GCA_036362915.1 Geotria australis
GTGCCCTGCGATGGACTGGCGTCCCGTCCTGTGTGTATCCCTGCCTTGCGCCCTGTGTCTGCCGGGATAGGCTCCGGCTCACCGCGACCCTGTGCGGGATTAAGCGGTTTCTGAAAATGGATGGTTGGATGGATGTATTCATGATGGGTGCTCTTCAGACCTGTGGCCAATGTTATGTTGGCCAGACTGGTAGAAACATTAGTACACGACTTAAAGAACATGTAACAAATATAAAAAAAATGCTCAAATACAATTGTCGGCAGTTGCAGAACATGCTTGCCGACATGGGCACACGATCGACTTTGGTAACGTTGACTTCCTGTGTAAAACGAATCACTACTGGCCTAGACTCATTCGTGAGTCCATCGATATTGAAAGAAGTTAAACATAACTTTATTCGTTCTGATATTTATAGACTAAGCGCAGCTTGGAAACGTATCATTGTTAAGTAATAAACCCAAATAGGAAGCTAATGTGAGGCATTTGCTACACGTGCGGAATCAAATCATCATCGCACACGCGTTGCGAATTAACGTACGTAACGTGATTGGATTAGCTCCTGACTCCTGTGCATAGGCTGGCACACGGTGATGACATCAAAACCCCCCAAACCGCACCACACCCTCCCCCTATATATATGGCCCCGGGAAGATACAGTGGGGCTCGCCAGATCCCTGTTCCTGGTGAAGCTGATTTCAACGATCAGCAAAACGTCGTACCTTCTTTGTAAATGTTGTGGGCTTGCTCTCGAACATGCCGGTGTGCTGACATAGTCACGAATTGGCGTGTTTTTGTTCACGGGACAACCCTTCGCTGTTTCGCTGTGTCTGGTCGAGACTGGTTTGCGACACTTATCGTTTTACGTGACCTAACTCGTAAAAAAGAGCTAGACTGTGCCGTTCTATCCGCAGCCGTGTGCAGCGCTTCGTGACCCTCGGGTGAAAGGCGCTCTATAAATACTATTATTATAACATTGGTCACGACAGCCTTCGGGTAAAATTTACACGGAGCAATGTTTACCCACACCGCGCGCAGATTCGACGTGCCTCTCTCCGCGTTGCGTCGCTGCCGCTTTACAATTTCGCCAGCGTGTGCCAAAACTGACGTTCGAGAACCGCTGCCAAAATTAACACTCGATGCCTATACCGCCATTATAATATATTTAATGGACTTGACAGGGGCCAGCGAGCTGCCGCGAAAGCCGCCCGGCCTCTCCCCGTCGGGGGCCGCGGGTCCAAACGGTGAGCAGCTGCAGGCACGCCGGAGCGCGTGTCGTGGGCGGTGTTTCAAAAGGGCTGCCCGGACTGCCGGAGCTCGGCGGCCAGTGGTCCAGTGTATGTCAGTGGTTGTGGCTGGGCCATGTAGCCCGCATACCCAGCAATCGCATGCCCAAGCAACTACTGTTTGGCCGGATAGAGGGGGGCTAAACGGGCGCGGCACGGGCTAGAGAAGAGATGGACTAACGCGGCACAGGAGGACCTGGAGCTGGGTGGACTTGCTGAAAACTGGTACCGGCGGTGTCAAGATCGACCTCTGTGGAGGAGGTTCGTGCCGGACGCTACTGGGCAGTTGGAGGCAGTCGCTCTCCAGCAACAACGGAGGGCGGAGGAGCGACGCTCACAACAGCGAGCCGAGCGGCCAAAGCACAGCAAGTTGGCACAGTAGGGAGCTCAGATGAACCTGGCCTGGCACAGGTGCCGTGGTGACGTTACCGCCACTTGGTGGCGAACGGCGGTTGTTGTTCAATGTCAGTGGTTGTAAGCGTGGTGCTGGCCACCCACCCACTCGTGTGCCGTGTCGGAATTCATAGGTGCGCGCTAACGGGGCTTGCCCCTAAAGTCTGTTAGGCTATACGGGGGATCTTTGTCTGTTGTGCGTCATTGGTCCAGTGTGTGTCGGTAAGGTGAAGCCGCCCTCTCGCTCGTCATTCCCCTGGGCTCGGTGACCCTCGGGTGAAAGGCGCTCTATAAATGCTGTTATTGTTTGTATTATTATTATGTGATGTGCAGCATTAGTGGCTTGTGTGCCGTGGGATGAACCGATGAAATTCCATATTCAATACTGGTTTTCGCCTCGTACTTCGGTTTCCTCCCATAGTCCAATAGCATAACACTGGGAGGGACACGGGGAGAGACACGGCTCAGTGTCTGAGACTCGCTCTTAAACGCCGTTCATTGTGGCTAGCCGTGTCAAGCGTTACTTCTGTCCTTGGTGACGTTTCGCCTCCCACGATGGAGGCACCTCCAGGCGAAACGTCGTGACCGACAGAGGCGGAACGCTCGACGCGGTTATCCCCGAAGAGCAGCTGTCGAGAGCAATTCCCACGAGAGGAGTAACCCCGGGGATAAAACGCAGCATAACATTTGCATTACGTCTGCACTCCTTCACACAAACGAGTGAAATGTGTGATAAATGCAGATAATAGGGTCCGTCAACAGTGCTGCCCGTATCAGCTCGGATAAGAGGAATTTCACCTCATTCATATCACTGGGAGAACCCATTAGTGTTGCTTGGCTGACTTTATAATCAAAGCACATATTTGATGGGTTTTCTCTGCATTCATTGGGAATGCTGAGCCGGGACGCGAGGCCTCGTTTGACTCAATCCTTGCGAGCCGGCTGGTTCCGGCACGCAACCCCGACACGGCTCCTCGGCGGAATCATCGCCGTGCCTTCTTGTCCCCCCGACGTCCTATCGCCTCCACACCGGTCGTCTCTGTTCGAGACAGGTGTTTGCGCCAGTTGTGCAAGTCTGTTCCCCTGCCGTTAAAAGTCCCGGTTTTTATTCAGTTGCGTAGGAATGATTATCTGTAAACGGTGGAGCGAGTGTGGTTGTGTGTGCGCTCGCTAACGGCACTTGACCCTACAGTCTTGTTGAGGCTACACCGGGGGAGCTTTGTGTCCGTGCGGTAGCTCAGTGGTTAGCGCGCTGAGCTACAAACCTTGGCGACCCGAGTTCGAATCCCGCTCACAGCCAACACCAGTGACGATTTTCTGAACCGATTATGGGCCTCCCCTAGGTCGACTCAGCCTCAAATGAGTACCTAGTGCAGTGTGTAAACATTGCCACTCGGGTTTTCGCCGGGCACTCCGGTTTCCTCCCACAGTCTGAAGACGTGCTGCTGCATAGATTAATTGGCCTGCTGACTAAATTGCCCCCTGTGCCCTGTGATGGACTGGCGTCTCATCCTGGGTATAGCCCTGCCTTGCGCCCTGTGTCTGCCGGCGTTGGCTGCGGCTCACCGCGACCCCGTACAGGATTAAGCGGGTTTTTGACAATGGATGGACATGTTCCTCTCTTCCGTTGTTCGTGAGACATTTTTCTTTCCGCGATACTGCCTCGTGTTTTGTAGCCCCGACTCCATAGTTCTACGTTTCAGCCCTGAGTTGCGGCTCTTGAGTCATAGCCGTAACACTGAGTCGTAACACTGAGTCGTAACACTGAGTCGTAACACTGAGTCGTAGCCCTGAATCGTAGCTCTGAGTTGCAGCTCTTAGTCGTAGCCCGAGGTTGCATCATCGGTCCTGATTCGCGCGGGCCCTGCGTCCATCGCCGTTGTTGACAACCAAAGGACAAACGGCCATCCTGAGTCTAATGGCCTCACGCGGCCGTGATCTCATGCGCGGCGTATCGGCGCTACCTATTAAACTGTCCAATCCTTCTCTCCTAGCGGTGCCACACACGCACGCACACGCGGTGGGGCAGCAAAAGGCTTGAAACGAAATCCCATCAACCTTTGAGGCTCGGCTGGGTGGGTTAGCGGGTTGCGGGGAGTGCCGCACCGCAAATCTGCAGACAAACAAAAGACGCCACAATTAAGTGTTTGCTTTAATTAAGGCCCTCCACAGAGTCATTTACATTGATTAGGCGCATTAGTCAGGAGATTTATTCGCGGCAGAAATATGGAGCCGGCGAGCTGTTTGCTCTGCCTGAGCGCCCGCCGGCCATGCGCTAGCGCGCCCATTATGTGATTGACTTTTGATTCAAGTGCAGTCGTGGACCGGCTCCAAGAGCATTATCTCACGGAGGCATGCGTGAACATTCTTCGCGGAACACTTCATCGTGCCCCTTGTTGTTATAAGCCGCCTTTATGAAAAGTAAATTTATGTTCGCGGCATTTACATACGCCGGAGCTTGCGCGTCGCGCGCGCAGCAATGTGTCGTGCTGCGGGGGCTGCGTGGGCTGCACGGTTGTGATTGTGGGCCAGGCGGAGTGGATGGATATGGAGGAGTTTGGGCGAGGGGGTCGGGAGTACCCGCTGGGTTTCACGTGAGCGCCCTATGGCAGATTTTGCCGCTCTTAAGATTGCATGTTTCACGACCTAACAGTGTATTCGAAGCAGCCTTAATCATTTCATTTTTGTTGCTTTGGTTTTTAATAGTTGTTTTTTTCTGTCGTCGTTGACATGCCGTTCTCTCCGCAGCCCTTGTGCAGCGTTTTTTGACCCTCGGATGAAAGGCGGTCCATAAAATGCTATTATTATTATTGTTTGCCTGTTGTTTTTGTGTCCTAAGTCTGATAACTCATCGCTATCCCTTGACTCTCAGTTTTCTGTCTCCCCGTTGTTGGTATGCCGTTCTCTCCACAGCTCGGATTCTAAGAAAAAATACCCCCAAAAAAAAGTGTTGCTGATTTTCCGTTCTCTGTCGTTGTTGACAAGTCGTTCGCTCCGCAGCCTTGTGCAGCGCTTTGTGACACTCGGGTGAAAGGCGCTCTATAAATGCTATTATTATTACTTGTTGTAGAATTATTATTATTATTATTATTTTCCTGTTGTCTTTAAGTCCTATGTCTTATAATTTATCGCTTTTGCTTGACTCAGTTATTCTGTCTTGATGTTATTGACATGCCGTTCTCTCCACAGCTTTGTGCAGCGCTTTGTGAACCTCGGGTGAAATAATAATAATAATAATCTACTTTTGTAACGCGCGCATTTTCTCCGGGCGCGTTGCACCCGTTGATTCGGAGGCGCGGAGCCCTGCTCAGTCGGGTGAAAGGCGCTCTATAAATGCTATTATTATTACTGATGCAGGTTTGATGGTTGCTCTTCGGAGCTGTTCGTTCGGGGTAGCCGTGTCACTGAGCGATCGCGCTATCTCTTTCCCTCGCGACGTTTCGCCTCCCACGTTGGAAGAAGCATCATCGGGCGTCTCTGAGTGTTGAGACGTGAGACTGTGGAGTCTATCCCGCGATCGGAGGGTAGCACCGGATGTATGGGTCATTTTTCCACTGTGTAAGTTCAAAGCGAAGTGCTGTACCTGCTTTATAGTGTGCAGGGTGGCGGGGTGGGGTTGTCGGGGGGTGGAGCCTATCCTGGAAGATACAGGGCGCAAGGCAGGGCTATATCCTGGAAGGGACGACAGTCCACCGCAACGGAGCCCCCGGGGCATTGTAGGGAGCAGGCTAATTAACATAGAGAGCAGCATGTGTTTGGGCTGTGGGAGAAAACCACAATCAGTGGTGCATATTTTATCCGCCTCAAAGGATAGTGATGATGATGATCCACAATACAGCTGCTGATGATAATGACGATGGAAATAAACGTGGTCATAATATATATAATAGTAAGAATAACTAATTATGATAGTAATGTATTACATTGATTAAAATATTATTAATCGCAAAGACGTTCTTGATTTTGACCTTTGCTGCGATTTGAGCCTATGTTATAACGTTTATATATCTTGGTGCTGTTTTGCCAACTGAGCTAATTTTATGAATTTGCATGACATTTTGAGAATAGTATAGATACTGATGGTTGCCGTGACGTTTCGCCTCCCACGTTGGAGGCATCTTCAGGAGAGAGAGAGAGAGCGAACGCTCGACACGGCTATCATGAACGAACAGCTTGAAAAGCAACCATCGTGTTACTTATTTTATCAATCCCAGGCAGATGCTGGGATGAGTCAACCTTTGACCTTGCTGCATCCGCGAAACTACATCTCAGACTCGTGCGAGATGGCAACATCTTGGTGAGGCCTTCATCCAGCAGCGGATTAATCACGGCTGACGATGACGACAACGAGGCAGCCACCATTATTTTCCATTACGACCGTAATTCCTAAGATCGTGACATTCCCAGAATCTTCCACAGCTCCCACTGTGCCCTCTCCTCAAATCCGTGCCCACCGAGTAACAGGCAAAGTGTTTGTTCGACACACGGACGGACGGACACAACACAATTTCTACGGTCGGTGCCGCATATCGTCCGGAAGCAGCATATTCACAATGTAATGCGATACATTGCACCTCCTATCCACCTTACTGCGCTGCCCCTTCCGATGAACGCTCGGGGCAAGTATGTGCCGATAGCATTCAGGCGGAGCGGTAAAGTGAGCAATAATAACATCATCTCAAATACATGACCCCTGGCCCCCCGAGCAAAATGCCAGGATGCATGTTCATTGTCGATAGCGCACCAATTTTCCCGGTCCTCATTTCATGGAGAGCAAGCACAACTGAGAGAGCGAGAGAGAGAGAGAGCGAGTGAGCGAGCGAGCGAGCGAGGGGAGGGAGACTGAAATAAAAGTGGCTGGCATACATTGCAAAATAAAAAAAAACCCTCCCGTGCCGCCGTTTCCTGATTGGTTGACCTCTGACCGTCTCTGCGGATGACCTTTGAGCTAGGAGCCCGGGAGATTGACCCCTTTTCAAAGTGTTGGGGCTGCTCACTGTGCAACCCCTCACTGATGAAAGCAAAACACAGGCTGTGGAAATGTCAGGCGGGGTCAAACGCTTGCAGATAACGTGTCGGGAGGGAGCGATAATTGGGTGTAACTGCTGCAACTTGGAGCCGGTCTTGCCCACAAAAAAGCACGATCGCGAATTAACCTGTTTCTCGGCCAAAGCTGAAGCCGACCGAGCGTTCGTGCGGTTCCCCGTGATGTGAAGGGGGCCGCTGCCGTCTCTCTGCCAGCGAGGAGGCGCGACGCACGGCCGAAGTGCTGCCCAGGGAATAGTTGGGGATGTCAAAGGGAGGAGTGCATCTTTAAAACTTCGCTGCTGCCAATTCCCTAAATGCGAAGCTGGAATGTAATTAAGGGTATGAAGATGTTTGTGTGTTTGTGAGCGGTAGTGGGTTTAGTGCCCTTCTTTGCAGTGCTAACAGCCCAGGTTTGAATGCTTGGAATTCAGAAAATATGTGGCGTTTGGTGTCTGAGCCTGGGTCTGGGATTCCCCAAGGTTGACTCAGTTTGAAGTAAATTCAAGACTCGTTAGGATTGGTCAGTCAGTTTTTTTTTTTATTGAAGCTGGAAGGAACCGTTGAACGGTGTAGCGATTTTTAACAGTTGTCCAGTGGGGAGGGGTAAGCAGGTTACAACGTCATATGATGAACATCAACCACCAGGGAAACAAAAGGTGGCTATGTTGACTTCAACAATTCCTTACCTGCTATCCTGTCTTGATTAGACGGTCAGTGACAGTACATGCCCTTGACAGTCTATACTTCCGGAGCGAAGGATTTTTTTGACTGTGAGTCCATCACGGGCATTTCATAGCGAGAGCCAGCACTGTAGAGAGAGAGCCTGGGTTCAAATCTAGGCTCCAGCCCAGGAGTAAATGAAGTTCACGTGTGCATCGTGTGCGATGGTTTCAGGCCAGACACCAGCGACCACAGGCACAATCCAATGTAGAAATTATTGTTTCACAGTATTCAATACGAATGCCAGTTGTGAGCGTTTATTGAGCACATAAATTAACAGACTGACGGACTCATGCATCTCCTGAGAGCTTAGACCAAGACGGTGCAGTCTTGCGGTTGCGCAAGATAGACCCTTTCAGAATGATGGTAAAAATCCTGTGATGTAATGTTGAGGTTTCTCCACCCTGTCACATGTTGTTCTGCTATCTGTGATGTTATCCAGAATTTATATTTTTTGCTCATTTTCTTTTTTGCCCTAAATGCCTAAAGTAAACTCGTAAACATATATGCGTGGGGGGGCGGGGGGGAAGCTTAAAGAAATAGTATTTAAATAAATGTAACACTTGTAAAATGTTGTGATGTTAAGTAAGCTCCACGGTGTTGTTTTAACCTAATCGCCACCGTGTTTGTGGAAGGTCAGGAGTGGGTGCTTAATGGGTAAACTGGTTCCGACCATCAACGTCTGCTTTAGCAGCGACACAACCAAGTGCTCACACACTGAGAACCTGGGTTCAAATCCAGGCAGCCACCTGCAAATAAACAGGTTTCTCAAGTGAGTTTATGGAACCAGTCCGGTCACCGTTGATTGTAACAAACACAGCCCGTACCGTTCACATTTCGTATGCACGCAACGTGGATCAGTTCCATCTCTTGGAATTAAAACAGAATTGGTTTGTCTGTGAGCTGCATGATAGTAGTAATACATACCGTTTATAACGCGCACATATTCATTCAATATCGAAGGTATTAATTCGAAGAGAGAACCATTTAGAGAAGCAAGGAATCAGCAGAGAGGCGGGGAGGAGGGAAGGCAGCTACGCGGTTAGCCGGCGCCAACATTTGCCAGACACTGCGTCCTATATATAATGACGTTCTCGGCCAATTATTTTTTGAGTGTTTGTTTAGTTGGCGCAGCATTGCGCGCTGCCGCCTCTCAGCAAGAATGTTGCCAGCTTCAATTCCCTGCTCCGGGTGCCTTTCCACGTGGAGTTTGTGTCTACTCCTGTCCTGCATGGGTTTCCTCCGGGCTCTCTGATTTCAAACCGGCTCGGGCAGGGACCCTCTGTGAGGAGGCGCGCGGATGTTACCAGTGCACCCAGGTGTGCTGAACCCAATGCAGAGTGGCTCCGACCTTCGACTGCGATGAGTTGGGGCGGCTACTGCAGAGCGGTTGGTTCGCTCAGGGAGAGTCAGGAGTTAAGAGATTCTACCGGCGAGAGGGCCAGCTGGGGAGGGAAGAGGTCACCGTGGATGTGGCAAATAGTTTAACTCTGCCGACCCTATTCCCGCACGGGAGATTGTGCGTGCCTTTAAAATCCCCTTTACTGGAGGCTTAAAAAAACTTTACCCTCTACGCTGCGAAGTCTTTACCGTGGCTAAAACTGTTTTCATTGGGACAATTTGCCCTTTAGCAGGGCAATAAAATGATGTACCTCCGTACCCCTCTGTTTATAGAGCGCTCTGTGGTGGGAAAGTTGCTTTGTTTTACAAGGGGTTTAGTTTTCAAATGTCATTGTCGAGTACAGTAAAAAGAAATACAGAAGTTTATTAGATTATGTAAAAAAGAAGTAGTATTTTATCCGGGTGTATCATTCAGAGTAACCTTCAGCCAACTGGGATCGTTCATCTATCATCGTTATTTACCAATCATCGTCTTGAGCACGTTTGGGACAGTTTGGTATTCCCGTTCAGTTTGCCCTTGTTGATGTTGTGCCGAATGTCAAGGATTGCATTGATACTGACCTTCCTATTGGTCTGCAGTCACTTACTCACTGGGTCATTTCCTCCGATGCCCCCGTGTCGTGGTATCTTGAGATGTGCTGCACGGGAGACGTGGTACAAACACATTCAACCTCAGCCACACTCGGGCCGTAAAAAACGATATCAGTAATATGTATCATTGTAATTGATCAATTCTATCAATGCAGTACTTGGCAGCTTTGTCAAGATTTTTTTTTTTAAAGACTCACTTGTTCCTAATGGATAGCAAGATGCATCTCAACCTGGACTGCTAAACATTCACGTTGGAGCTGTGTCCATTACAGTCACCTCCTGTTTATAGCCCAGAGCCTGTGGCGGATATTCCACATTCCTATGGCAGCAGGGAATATGTTTATTCATAGAACAGCCTATCATGACTTCCCTACAATTGTTGGCACCGGCTCACCACCTGGCTGCCTTCCCCGTCTCCCCATCAGCGGTTTCCTTGCGCTTCTGAGTAATTCTCTCTTTCTGCGACATTGAACGAATCTGCACGCGATACAAATTGAAATTACATTTTTTTTCCTCATCAAACCAGTACTGATTTTATCGACCCTAGAAGGAAGATGAGCTTGAGTCGGCTCCCGATCGGGATTTCAGCTCGGGGCCTTCGCTCGGCCCAAGCCCCGGGGCCAGCGTGGCCGGTTTTTTAAATTCTACATCATTCCAAGGGTGCGTCGAAAATAAAATGTCTCTAGAAAAGGTGCGCTCGGTGTGAGAGGAAGTCTACCATTGTAGGAAACTGGGTTAAAAGAGTCGCGTGCTTCCTCTGGCTGCGGGAGCCGCTTTCAAGCCGCTCCTAATTTGCGCTGCTCCCCTCGGGATAGTATTGCATTTATTTATGAACCACCCCCCCCCACTCCCACCCACCCGACATCCTCCCCCTCCCTCCCACTACCC
>JAZEWU010000021.1:3558864-3584098 GCA_036362915.1 Geotria australis
CCGCGACCCTGTATAGGATTAAGCGGTTTCTGAAAATGGATGGATGGATGGAATGCGGGTGTCTGGCGGGTTGGCTCCGGTTAACCACGTGGCTGGGGGTCAAGGTAGAAGCGTTCACGTCGCGATCCCTGTCAGGTAATACTTGGTGTTGCCTGCGAATTCAACCAAACACGTTGAAGCCGAGCTGAAAGACAACGATGTCCAGAAGCTGACCATCGTGCTTCGAAGAATCGCAAAGAAGAAGACCACGTAGCTGTCTGCACCCCCCCACTCCCCATCTCCCTGCGATTTCCTGCAGCACCTTCAAACCTCTCGGCGAACGGCGCTGTACAAATGAAATAACTTCCAAATGAATCATCAGGGTAATACAATTCTTTCTTGCGCGAGAGAAAACACACACACACACACACATTAGTAAGAAAAAGAAAAATCGTTTTGGCGTCCCAAATATGTGTTGTCTTCGTCGGCCTAACAACATCGTCCCAGATTGCGGTTTGCCCCCTGAGCTCCAAACGGGTATACGTCTCGTGGTGCTTCTGTTAGGGTCATGACCACGCCGCTCACGGCCTGCCGGATGGGGGGTTAGTGTCACGTGTTGGACACCAGGCCGGGTGATCTTCTGGCTGCTGTTTTGAATTGCCTCTATATGTAATGTGTTGTTACGTATGTTTGCATGTGTCCGCATTGACGGAAGTGGGGGAGCGGTGGCCCAGTGGTTAGCGCGCTGGGCTACGAATATGGCAACCCGAGTTCGAATCCCGATCACGGCCAACACCAGTGACGATTTTCTGATCCGGTCCTCGGCCTCCCCTAGGTCGTCTCAGCCTCAAAATGAGTACCTAGTGCAGTGTGTAAACATTGCCACTAGAAAGACAAAGGCGGCCGGGCGTGGTGCTGGTTACCTACTCCCTTGTGCCGTGTCGACCTTCATAGGTGCTCGCTAACGGCACTGGCCCCTACTGTCTGTGAGGGCTATACGGGGGGTCTTAGTCTTTGCTTTGACGGTACCGGGGTCGAATCCTTCATCTGTGTATAATCTATATATAATGGTGCAAGTGTTTGTATGTATGAATGTCCGCACTGAGGGTATGGGGTTTCGAATTCTTCACGAGTGTAAATTCTATCTGCACAACACCGAGGCTGTTATGTCTTATTTCAGCTTTACATCCCACATATTGATTATGCTTCTGAAACCTTCACAGAGCCAGCAATATTGCCGAAAGAACATCCGTGAAGAAATCCAGGCCAGGAATCAGGGAACGTCGTGAAAAAAAGACGTCAGAAGAACGTGTTACACCCTTGGAAGAAGATCGCCCATAGGGCGGGTACTCTGCTAGTATGGGGTACTATATGAGTACTGTACTGATGTAGGTTTTTACGGCTCGATTCGTGATGGTTGCTCTTCAGAACTGTTCTTTCTGGAGAGCCGTATCGAGCGCTCTCCCTCTCTCCCTCGCGACGTTTCGCCTCCCACGTTGGATGCTTCCATCATCGAATCAGTACTATTCCACATTTTCTCGACACACAACAGCGTCTCACAACTTCCTTGTAAGTTTCGCTAATTCCAGGCAGATGGCAGAGGTGAGTCAGTGGTTCACGATGGTGTCTATGGATTGTCAATCGGATGGAAATTTAAATACATAATTTGGTGACAGGGGCGGGACGGTGCGCGCGGTGATTGACACTGCCGCTTCACAGCAAGAAGGGCCCGGGTTCGAATCCCGGCTCAGGTGCCTTTCTGTGTGGAGTTTGCATGCTCTCCCCGTGGGTTTTCGCCGGGCACTCTGGTTTCGTCCCACAGTCCCAAGACATGCTCCCGCATATGTTAATTGGCCTGCGCACTAATTGCCCCCGATGCCATGTAATGGACTGGCGTCTCATCCTGGGTATAGCCCTGCCTTTCGCTCTATGTCTGCAGGGATTTATGCCAGAGAAGCAGATTGGAAACGTAGATGATAGACAGACAGATGTAGTCCCATATGAATGGATTGACAATCAGGTGAATACATGAACAGACTGAGGGATGGGCCTGCTGGACTGAAGGACGCGTGGATGAATGAATGACGATCCGGTGGAAGGACAGAGAAGGGCAGATCAATTGATCTGACTGATGAACTAATTAAAACACAATTGAATGGACAATCGAGAGGGCAGGTAGACAAGAGGGCTGTTAGACGTTTGGGCAAGCAGATGGACTTCATAGTTACGATTCATATGTAGACAAACTGGCAGCTGGACACGTGGAAGGTTAAACAGCGGAATAGATGGATCGACCGTTGTATCGACGTATTAATGAACTCATAGACGGAAAAGTAGCCGGCATTGGGAGACGTGCTATGCGCAGGCGCGTCGCAGCCGCGGGTGTTGCGGGTGTTGAGACACCCGCACTTTCACAGAAACGTGATTCCATCCCCCCCACTTTTTCCTGCAACACCCGCGGCTACGACGTGCCTGGCTATGCTCGGGGAAAACTTCGCGAACCGCGGTGCCACGTACTCTCTTAAAAGCCGAAATCCTCTGTTTGTAAATGCAAGCAACGTGTAACCGTTTCACGTACGGGGGGGGAGACGTTTTCTGGGCGTGAGCGAGTGGGTGTTCGGAAGAGTGATGCGCGTGGCGTCGTGAGCGCCTGTGCTCCACGTGTGCGCGGCTCGCCGTGTTGAGCACGCCACGATACAACGCCGACTCGATGTCGGGTAGGGAGACTACAGGTCCATCAAGCCCTGTAAGCGGCGCGGTGTCAGCCCGCTGCGCTCCCCTCTGATGGGTTACTTTATTTTTCTCCTCCGCGTTTCACCTTTAAGCGGCGCACTTTGAATCGCGCCGTGCGGAGAACAAAAAAAAATGAAACTAAAAATTGATCGGTGGGTGGAGGGGAGTGGGATCGAGGCAGGAAGGGTGGGGGGTAGGGAGAGTGAAAGACGGGGCCATAGGAATCTATCAAAAGCAGATTCTCTCGGATTAAAGATGAAACACATCTCAGGCCTGGCCACATACATCATGTAACGTCCTCCATGTGTATGGTCTGCGCTATAATGTGCCATGGAGGGCTGGCTATCTTATCAGCCCTGCAGATGGTACAGCCCTGAACTTATTAGGAGACGTCAGCCCTTCTCACAGATCACGCAGACGCCTTCCTTTTTTTTTTTACTTTAACCCCAGCAGATTGCAGCCAACGGAATTGGCAGTTTATAGATTTATTTTTTTGGGGCGTCCTTTATGTTGCCAGAAAATAAAAAAAAATAAAGATTTTTTTTTTTTCAGTTTTTCAAAGCCGAGCGATTTACGTTGTAGATGTCACGGAACAAAGTGCTGTCCATATCGTCCCAAGCTGCCGAGGCTGTTTTTCATCTAAATCGTCTAATTTTGTCTCCGTAGAGGTCTTTGTACAATGCCAAAAATGTTGATAAATAAATACATGCCGCCAAAAAAACAAACACGACATGAAATGCGCTCGCCGAATTTCGCCGGTGTGGCGTTGGCCAAAGGCTGCCACTTCTCCCTAATCAACTTCTTATTCACATTGCGCCGCTTGCTCGTTAAAAAAGACTCGCGCGGGCGAGGAATGCTTCTGAATTTTTTCTCTCGCTGATTTTTGCTCTTGAGTCAATTTGTCAACGGAAATTCCGAACGTTCGTGAGAGCTAGATTAAGGCCCAGTGTGATGAGACAAATCGACCCCGGGTTGTGATACCACTAGCAATACGAATTGGCTAATAAGTTAAAGTCACATTTTGGTATCTGCACCGAAATTCATTCCTAACGAACACGCGCACATGTCGTTTTCACGCTTCGGATTAACATAGAAATTAAGTTAGAAATGTAAAATAAAAATTCAACATTAAAGTAACCCACGGCAGTGACGCTCGCCAGAACTATTGCCAAAACGACCACCGTTTCACACGTCACACATCCGACCGTCACGCATCCGCCCTGACCATTTAACCGCCTCTAACCAGTGCAGTGTGAGTGCGTGCTGTAAACAGCTCTTCCCTACAGATGTTCGCAAATCCGACCGCATCACGCACAGTGGTGGTGCGAGTGATCTCGTGCTCAGTCGATCTCTTCCACCGCACAATGACGCACTTTACCGGCTTCAAAGCAGCCGCCGCTTATTTTAGTCCTATTTGTGCACCGTGCGGTTACTGTCACTTTGTACCGATAGTCACATGTCTGACCATTTTCGCAAATCTGCATATATCCCCATTCTCCGAGCGAGTCGGATATGCGACGTTGTTCTTTCATTCATTCATTGTCAGAAAGCGCTTAATCCTGTACAGGGTTGCAGTGCGCCCGAGCAGACACAGGGCGCCAAAGCAGGGCTCCACCCAGAATAGGACGCCTGTCTATTACAGAGCACCGGGGGCAATTTAGTCTGCAGGTCAATTAAGCTATGCAGCAGCAAGTCTTTGGACTGTGGGAGGAAACCGGAGTGCCTGGCGAAAACCTACGCGGACACGGGGGAGAACATGCATACTCCACACAGAAAGGCACCCGAGCCGGGATTCGCACCCGGGGCCTTCTTGCTGTGAGGCGGCAGCGCTGCTCACCGTGCCACCGTGCCGCCCCGCAGTTGCACTCTGCTCTGTAATTTGTTGTTAAACGCCCGATGCGTTTGGTTTTCTTGGTTGGGGTTTCATTCTACGTCATGAAATCACTAGTTGCGCGGTTTTATCCCGTGCAGCGCTTATCACCCTGCGTTCTGTGTTGTTTTAAATCTCAGTTCCTTACGGCGCTTCGTGACCTTTGCGTGAAAGGCGCTTTAAAAATAAAGACTACTATTGCTTTTATTCGCTGCTATGAAGAGCTCGCTGCGTAGCGTATTGGCCATCGCATCCACGGTTACGCCGCCCACACACACTGCACTGGGTGTGGGCGGTTAAGTGGTCGGGCCTGATGTGACAGTCGGATATGCGACGTTGTACTGTAGACGAAAATGTAATGTGTTCATAAATACTTGCTCGATGGGGATTACTGTTGTGTTCCTGAGGTTACGGCTTAAAATAGTAGTCGTTACACCTTTAGCTGCGAGGAATTAAATCACAGTGGTATGACCAATGCTCCTATCACTGCTGCATGATGTCATTTTTAATCAATCCCAGCTCCTCTTCTCTTTGGAAGATAATGAATCTAAATGGATATCCACCTAGTTAAATAAGGGACATTGATTGAATGCCATTTTCGTATCTCCATTGATAGCAGTTCCAACGATCATTTATATTTCACCAACATGGCAAGGAATGCATCTTTGTCACAATGATGAAGCTGTGGATTGTTTGTCTATAATGCGTCCAATGTTGGGCGGCACGCTGGCGTAGCGGGTAGTGCTGCTGCCTCAAGCCATAAAGCGCCTCGGTTCGATTCCCGGCACGGGGCCTTTCTGTGTGGACTTTCCATATTCTCCCCAAGTCCAGTCTTCTCCCACAGTCCGAAGACTTGCTGCCTCGGTTAATGGGCCTACTGAGAATGGATGGATGGACGGGCATACAACTCACTGCCCGGGTTTGCTACTTACGAAGCTTGAATATTTATAAATGTTAATTATTATTATTATTAGATACATGGTGAGCAACATCATCATTATCAGTCCCTGCTTAATTCCGCACAGGCGTTCTTCTTCTTTGCGATTTTCCGAAGCACGATGGTCAGCTTCTGGACATCGTTGTCTTTCAGCTCGGCTTCGAAGTGTTTGCTAGAATTCGCAGGCAATACCAAGTATTACCTGACAGGGATCGCGACGTGAACGCACCTACCTTGACCCTGCAGGCGTTCTGAGAAGATGCCTCCAACGTGGGAGGCGAAACATTGCAAACATGTAGACTCCACACGGACAGACAACCGTGCCAGGCATCAAACCTGGAACCTTCTTGCTGTGAGGCGGCAGTGCTACCCACTGCGCCACCGTGCCTCCGCACTGATCCACCGTGTGCCGCCACCATGGCAGGACCCTCCTGACAAGGAGTCTCAATCCTTCGTGAGCCTTCTCTCGGTAAATAAAACACAAGGCGTAAACGCCAGACTTGCAAAAATAAAAAAAATAACATAAACTGAGCTACATCTTAGTCGCAAAAAGTATTTTTTTTTCCTCTCTGCTAACTTGTTTTGCACACTTTTATTGATCTTCAAATTACATTTGAAATGTTGCCAGGGCTGAATTTGCTGCAGCTTACCAACATGAGGTAACATTTTGTTGTTTAAATTTCCTCTGCGAGGGCTGGCATGGCGGATCAAACGTGCATTCCTCAACGATTAAGCAACTCTTGACGAAAATAGACTCGGATTTTTAAGCGGCCGGGGCAAGATCCCACATCGACAAAATATCACCAACGTCGGCATTCACGATTCAGCCAAGAATGATCACTAAAGGTGACCGCGTAGAGCCCTATTTGCGAGCGGTTTGTAAACATTTGGAAAAACTTGACCGTAACGCCAGGGCGCGTGATAGATAGATGGATGCTTATTATTACAGCAGAAATTACCCAACGAACTTGCAAGCTTTTCCCAGGATTCCTGTACTCAATAAAACTGGACTCACAGCGCTCGGACACATCGTAATAAATAATAAGGATGATGCCTTCAATGCGGGAGGCTCCACGTCGCGAAGGAGAGCAGCAGGAACAATCGACACGGCTATCCCGATAGAGCGACTCTCGCGCAGCCTCGCAGTCGTGCTCTGTGCGTCTCCCAACCCCGGCTCTGGGTCCCCTTGGCGAGCGACCTCTGGTTGCCAGTGCGCTCCCCGTTCCCGTGACCTCCCGCTCCCTGTCACCGTGACCCCCCCGCTCCTCCGCCGCCGCCGCGCGCGCATCTCCCGCTCGCTGCAGCCTCCTCTTCCCGATTACATCGACAATGATTTCCTGCCACATTCTATTCTTAACTTCGGAGGTGTTTATTTCCCCCCCCTGCAATAACGTTCTGAGCACCCTCCGAGTGCACCTATGCTCCCCCACCAACCTCCCCGCCTCGTTGCTTTGTCGATTAAGTTCCAGCTCCGTCTCTTTGTAGGGAACTAACCGCGTGCGGTAACGGCGCCGCGTATCTGACTCGCTGTGACCGGAGAACCGTTTTCTCCACAGCGTTGCGGTGCTGGCTCGCGGCCGTGATCGTCGGCTTAAGGCACTACCACGAGAGTAAATGCCACTGCCAATCATCACAATCGTTACCAATATGGATGTGAAGGATGAAAACGCATCCATCTCGACGCAGCAATGCGAGACGGATTGTGGTCGAGCTCCGACACCGATCCGGGCCGCTCTCGCTGGCTAACAACAGGCGCTGCGTCCTAACCGGGTGTAAGATGCTAACCTAGGTCCAGCGCGCTCAACCTCCGCCCCGAGGCTTCGGGGAGGTCAGGGACTGCCCACGATGCAGGTGGTAACTTCCCGGCTTAGGCAGGCAAATGGCAAACTCCGGCCACTTTGATCCAGCCGGTGGGCAATGCATAAATACATTATTTTAAATTGGGTTTTGTGTGGCGGGGGGCTCGCGCTAAGAGCAAGAGCAAACGGGCCAATTCTGGCCCACGCTGACATTTCCAAGTCGCCGATAACAGGATGAAAGGCGCCTAACCCGCATCTTCAAAGGCTGCTGTGGGGGGTGCGTGGGTGCGGCGAGTTTAGAGGTGGTTCTTGGGGGGGCGGCTCTGGAGCTTGGGAGGGGGGGGGCCGCGATTGGCGCTGGCTCGGCGGAGGCGGAGACCGCTTGTATGGGCCGGGCTGTCGGATTTCAATAGTCAATATCGCCCTCTCCCCACCTATATCCCCCTCGTTTTCTGTCTCAGCTCCCCAGGGAAATGCGATTGTAACTTGCTGTGCGACGGGAGGCGGGTGGAGATGCCACCTTCGAAGTTGAGTCGGTGCTGAGCGGTCCCTGATCCCGACCCTTTAGCGCCCCGCTCAATACACACGGTGGTGTTGTGAGTAGCGCTGCTGCCTCACAGCAATAACGGCCCCGGGTACGGTTCCCGGCTCAGTCGCCTTTCTGTGTGGAGTTTGTGTGCGCGCGTGCGTTTTTGCTGGGTACTCCGGTTTCCTCCCGCAGTCCAAAGACATGATGCTGCTGCCTCGATTGATTGACTAAATTTCCCCCCGTGGCCTGCCTTGCGCGCTGTGTCTGCCGGGATAGCCTATAGTCCTCCGCGACCCTGTACAGGCTTAAGCGGGTTACTGACAACGATGATGATCGCACACCTCGATAGCAGAGCTTGAGAGGTGGGGTTAGTGGATCACTGAGAGATGAGGCAAATGCGTGACACTACCAACATTCTGGGCTTCTAAAAGGTCAACGAAATGGCAGTTTAGCAAATACGCGATTGAATTATGGGTTTTCAGAGTTTATCTCCTTGCTGGCAAGGAGAAATAACGGAATATTGTAGGGATTGACCTGCAGATGTATGTTTCGGTTTACATTTTATAATATATATGTAACAATCAGTCATTCATTGTCAGCAACCGCTAAATCCTGTAAAGTGTCGCGGTGAGCCGGAGCCTATCCCGGCAGACACAGGGCACAACTGGCGAACGATGAAATCGTGCGCACGTGCTGGGCGGATCGGTGCGTCGCAGAATCGCGAGATCTGCCGGTGGCTTGCGGGAGGCCTTCATCCAGCAGTGGATCGATCACGGGCTGACGACGATCGGAGCCTTCATTTGACCATAGCGTTCGTCCCCGTTAAGTGGGACGATGCAAATCCACTCTCGCCTTGTTTACTGGAATTAAGAGCGGTGTGAAACCTGTGCCGGCGTTGGCGACACAGGAACTCCGTTGCTCTGTCTTTATGAAGCCCTAACGCTATTTTCACAGCTCTTGTCTCCCACACTTTACAGCATTGGATCACTGCGAGTGTTTACCTGTCCATATTCGCAATTTTCGCGAATTTTGCCGTAAAATCGCATCAAGCATATTGCATATTTTTCCAACCCAAAGGAAAAAAAAAAAATCCCATATGCGGTACTATACTTAGCATTTTATCCAATAGAATGTTGGCAATCCCATAGCCTTCCGAAAGGCAGATATATTAAAAAACGTGGTTTGAAGGAGTGTTGTTTGTCCAGTATTGCGCAAAAAAAAACCACAATAATGAATTTAAAAAACGCCAAGTTGCTCAACTGCCCGGGGATATATTCCCCCCTCCAGTAAACAGTTCGCGTGGAGCTCCGAATGTGTTTTCTTCCATCACTGGAGGCAGACTTGCTCCCGTGACTTCTAAAGCACCCCCGCGTCAATGCCACGCTACAATGTAATGACCTGTGATATATGTTGACCCACATTCACCGCAGCTGTCAGAGACACTTACCCACACCGGCTCTCAGCGAAGTCAGTCAATCAATCGATGACCTTTGTTTAACCAGGTGAGAGCCCATTGAGGGTCATTATCTCCGTTCGGAAGGGGAGTACGAGTGGGCCCCGGATTTATTCCAACGAGCGGTTAGGAACGTTTTGATATTTCGTCGCGATTGCGGTTCCGGCCAGGCTGCTCATCGGATGACCGCCGGTTCAAATCCCTGCTCACGGGTCAACGCGGCTCATCATGACTGTCGGGTCAATAAAATTGATACCGCTTTGTAGGGAAAGTCCAGAGGAATCGTTGTGTGGATAGACTGCCGCACGCCATGTGAATGTGGATTCACATGGCGTCAAGGGCACGGATTTTAGTGAGATCGTCACGTGGCAGAACCCAAAATAATTGTGAAAAATGACGACAATGATGATGAAAATTACGACCGTGATAATTATGACGTTATTAAGGCCGTGTTGATGTAGGTTTTCACGGCACGATGCGTGAGAATTGCTCTCAAGAGCTGCTCTTTCGCGTAGCCGTGTCGAGCGTTCCTCCTCTCTCCTTCACGACGTTTCACCTTCGTCAGCCTGATGATGATGATGATGATGATAACGAATGCTCGACACGGCTATCCAGAAAGAGCCTCCAACGCGGACAGCAAAGCATCGCAAGCGAGACAGGAGGAGCGCACGACACGGCCATCCCGACAGAGCAGCTCTTGAGAGCGATTCCAACAACGTGGAAAAACACGAGAGTGGCGGCTTTGGCGGCGGCGGCGGCGAGGCCGGTCGTGATGATATATGGGGCCAGACAGGCGGTGGCGTCTGGGCCCCCCCTTAGCCTTGCCCGCTCGCCCGGCCGCGGTATTAGCCGAGTGGCCGAGCGGCGGTCATCTGCCCGCGTGAGCCGAGGCGCCATCGATCGCCCGGGCCGCATTGATTGGCAGGTGGAGGCGAGCGGGGCCGAGAGCATCAGCTTGCGTTTCACACGCGGGGAATGACACGTGAAGTGTGATTCCCGCTAACCTTGTCACATCCCTTTACACTCAACCCCCTCGCCCATGACATTTTGAGGGGCGACGGCTTCAAAATACATATATTTTTTTGGACGTGTTATTAAGTCCGCTGTGTGTGTGTCTCTGAGTGTGCCTGTCTCTCTGTGTCTGTATGTGTGTGAGAGAGAATGTCTCTTGGTGTGTGAGTGAGTGCACGAGTGTGGGCCTGTGTGTTGTTACGTGTGCGAAGCGTGGGGGGTGTGGGTAGCTCGGTGGTTAGCGCGCTGGGCTACAAACCTGGCCACCCGAGTTCGAATCCCGCTCACGGCCAACACCAGTGACGATTTTCCGAACCGGTCCCGGGCCTCCTCTAGATCGACTCAGCCTCAAATGAGTACCTGGTGCGGTGTGTAAATACTGCTAATTGGGAAACACCTTTTGTCTGCCGTGCCGGCCTTTACAGGTGCTCGCCAAGAGTACTTGACCGTACAGTTTGTTAAGGCTTTATAGTCGCTGTACAGGCTGAGTCATTTGAGGCTTAGTCTATCTAGTGGAGGCCCAGTACCGGTTCAGAAAATCGCCACCGTCATTGGTGTCCGTGAGCGGGAATCGAACTCGGGTTGCCGGGTTCGTGGCACAGCGCGCTAAAAGCTGCAACCACCGCTGCCCACGCACACACGGAGCGCGGTACGTATGCCGCGTACGCATACTTGCATACGCGGCATAATGACGCGCACATGTACGTAAAATCAGGTGAACGCGTGGGCTTCCCATAGGTAGGCAGCTCCAGGAGGTGTCGGGTTAAAAAAAAAAATAAACCCGACTCGGCAATAAAACACTTGGATCTAAACGAGATGTAATCTCTCAGCATGGAGCCCGCGTGTAGGTTTTAATAACGCTTCGTGTGGTTTTGATTCCTTAAATTGGCAGCTTCCCTTTGACGCTCGGTCCAAAACTCACGGCGAGATGTGCTCATGGACGGGGCGGCGGCGGCGGCGGCTCGCGGTTGGCAGGGCCACGGGGAACAGTAGAGCAGAACCAGATACCTTGCAACTCGCCGAGGAAGTGGTAGGTTTCATGGCTGCTCTTCGGAGATGTTCTTTCGGGATAGCCGTGTCGGGCGCTCTCCCTCGCGACGTTTCGCCTCGCTCGTTGGAAGCGTCTATCAGGCTTCCAACGCGGGAGGCGAAACCACCCGACTGCTATATTCGTCTTGCGTGGTACATTACTACACAACTAATAATAATATTTATAGAGCGCTTCTCACCCGATGGTCACAAAGCGCTGCACAGGGCTGCGGAGAGAACGACATGTCAACAACGACAGAGAACTGAAAATCAGCAAACATTGGGACTTTTATGTTCCCCCTGAAGACTCACAGATTTCCGTGGATTTCAGTGACATCGTTCCACGAAACATGACACGAGCGTGATACATCTTTTGGAAGGCCGCGTACACGTTTCGATCGATCCAGTTGATTTTCCAAACAGCTAAACAAGCCCAGAAAAAGATCGTACTTCTGCTGACCAAATGACGAGACGATGGGTAAAATAATAATAGTATAATAATAGCATTTTATACAGCGCCTTTCACCCGAGGGTCACAAAGCGCTGCATAAGGGCTGCGGAGAGAACGGCATGTCAACAACGACAGAAGAAAAAAACAACTAATAAAAACCAAAGCAACAAAAAATAAATTATTAAGGCTGCTTCGAATACACTGAAAGCTCGTGAAACTGGCAATCCTTAAGAGCGGCAAAAATCTGCCAGCGTCCCCTGAGATGGCCGTCACTTCCTTAAAGACAAACACGGAGGGAGACAGGGAGGGCGGGTGATGGCCGCGTGAGTGAAGATGTGGATGTGTGGCACACTGGCACGGTCATCTGTTCCTCGTTTCATCCCGCTCAAATTCCACGTGCCACGCAGAGTCTGCCAGCCAGGCAACTCGGCACGCGTTCATGGAAAAAGCCATCAATATCCCAATTAGCCGTGCCAGATACACCTGACGCGTCGCATCGGGCCGACCAGAGCGTCGGTATTTTACAGGACGTTTTCGTGCGTATGCGAAGCTGATTTACCAGCGGGTGAGAGCCCATGCTGAAGTTTATCACCACGGCTGCGACGCGCCCGTTGATGTTTATTTCGAGCCGGAGGACTTAGTTTCGCGACACTCGTGCGGAACGAGCCGCCGTTGCGACGAGGCTACGTCTCGGGTTGGCTGATGGTCACTTGGCGATGGACCCGGGAAGGTGGCGTGGAGTGGCGGTCAACAGGCTGCACCTGCCACCCGCAGGACACCGGTTAGATTCGAAACGAGCGCCAGTTCTCGTAACTGTGTGTAATCTAGCACTGCATATTTTACAAGGGCAACCTGTTTTATATCAACATGCAGGCGGATTTTAAGAAAACTGGGAATTTATCTTTAAAGCCGCTCTTGCGGGATAGCTGCGTCAAGCGTTGCTACTCTTTTTCTTTGCGACGTTTCGCTTGATGATACCTCCAAACTGAACGGGCCCGGGGCCTCCCCTAGGTCAGCTCAGCCTCAAATAAGTACTTAATTAGTTATACCACTAAACAAAAAAGCGGCCGGGCATGGTGTTGACCACCCACCGCTTCGTGGTGGCGTGTTGGCCTTCAGCACTCGCGAGCGACACTTGACACTACAGTCCGTTAAGGCTATACGGCGCATATCTGTCTCTGTTGATAAATTGCCCAGGAGAGTTTCAACTCTGCTGGCCCCTTTCTGGCACCGCTGGCCACCCCGTGCTCACAATGTCCGTGAGTTCTCGTGAGATTCTTTCCTTCTGCCCTTTGAAGTCGAACATTACAAAGGGGAGAAGATGTGGTGGGTGTGCGCGGATCGGTGGGAGGGTGGGTGGGCAGACACAAGGGCTGGGGGCTGGGGGGGAGCTCAGTGCAGCTAAGGAGGGGAACACGGCCACCAAAACCGAGATCAGCATGAAACTTTTTTTTGTTGTTGCAGGAAACCCAAGTTTCGGGCAACTTTGTGGGAAGATGAAGGGAGGCTCGGGAGATTTGTAGCGGCTTAATGAGACGAGGCGTGTAATCGCTGGCCGGGTGAACAAAGTGTAGCGATTGTCGCTCCGATGCGGCTCGCGGGCCGCGTCGCTCGGTTGTTGTCCGGCGCGATGTCCGACGTTTCGCACTGGGAGCTTCTTCGAGAACGGTGGATCTGCTGAGGGTCCCAGCCACGTGGATTGTAGAGGCACGCGGAGCGAAACGTTACGCGTAGTGCGAACAGACTAAGCTAGACCGCGTGGGTTTCCTCCAAGTGCGCTTGTATCGTCCTACACGTAAACGCACATTTATCCTCCGATAACACTTTCGCATGTAGAGGACAACGGAGCTTTGGGAGGAATACGGCACTGACTTAGCGCCTGGCTGCCGCCTTCCAGCTCTTCTCTGATTCCTCCTCGCGCCTTTGAGTCATTCTCTTCCCGTCGACAGTGAACAATTACTGTGTGGCACGTTACGAGTTGAACATTAGCTTTATTAGTAGCAGAGTACCCGCCCCACGGGCCATTTCGTTCCAAGCGTGTAACACGTTCTGATGATGTCTCCTGCTGACGTGACTCTTGACCTGGATTTCATCCTGATGTCCTTTTTGGAAAATAGTGTATCGCCGGCTCTCCGGAGTTTCAGAAGAGTAATCAATAAGTGGGAAGTGAAGCTGAATTAAGACGTAAAAGCCTTGGTGGTGTGCAGATAAAATGTGTCATTCTGAAGGATTCGAATCCGGTACTCTCAGTGCGGACATACATACATATATACGTACAAATACTTGCTCCATTATATATCTCTAATAATAATAATAATAGCATTTATAGAGCGCTTTTCACCCAAGGGGCACGAAGCGCTGCACAGAGCTGTGGAGAGAACGACATGTCAGCAACGACAGAGAACGGAAAAGCAGCAACAATTTTTTGTGGGTAGTATGTGCGACCCGCACCTTCAGGGCAGTTTAGGGGACAGCGGTAGGGAGTCTTAACTCGTAAGTTTCTCTTTGTGTTGCGAGTCTCTCGTGAGCGACGAGTTTCTATGAGAAGTCTGGTTTCCTCGAACATGTGAGAGATATTCAATAAATATTCAAAAGGAAATATGCGAAATCACAGCCAAATGACTAAATGGCCCATTCAGCAGAAAAGCGGGAACGTTTTTGGCACAGCTCGCCAAAACGTTATGAGGCTCAGTGTGACTTTCTATTGGAAATAATATCAAATAGCACATTTTATAAACCTGCACCGTCCTCATAGTGCTGCAGATGCCCTCTTCACTCAAAACTACTTCTTTAAATCTGTTGTTATTATTATTAGCATACAACTATATCCCAATTGTGTTGCACACAATGAGATCATGAGAAGGGAAACATGTCACCCCTTTGTCAGGGATCGTCCCAGAAGGATTGCCCTTTTATCGCCAGTTTTTGTGTTCGCGGTTTTGGGAACCCTTTGATAGATTTGGTGATTTTTTTTTTTTCCATGGGATCAACGCCTGAGAGCAGCACGACTTGCTGGTAAAGATGCGTTGATATCGGGCCGGGTTTTCAAGAGTTACCATGCCCCTCTCGTTACAGACGGACAGTCAGACAATCGCACAGAGGTAACGCGTTAAACTTGTCAAACTTTGCTGGAAAGCTTCGAAAAGAATTACGCAAATTGGCTTAGGAATCACGCACAGACTCTCAAGACTTTTGTTCCATGAGGGTCCTGGATTTGAATGTTTGACCGATAGGCTTATAAATGACAACACCGCGTCATGTGTAGGGTTGCTTGCGCAGTGGTTGGTGACTACGCGTTACATCTGAGAATATGATGTCATCATAGACGGCTGTTCAGATTGTCACCCAGAACCGCAACAGCGTTGGCTCAATGCTGTGACACTGTGACAACGCAACTTGGATAGCTTACACGAATGTTATTTTAAAGGATGCACGTTAAACAAGACTTATGTGGATAAAGTGGAAAGCATCATGGCCATCAGCCGTTATCAATACACTCATTTCGGGCTCAGTAAACCTAGGATAGGCCCAGAACCGGTTCAGAACATCGTTACTGGTGTTGGCCGTGAACGGGAATCAAACTCGGGTGGCCAAGGTTTTGTAGCCCAGCGCACTAACCACTGCGCTACCGCTCCCCACACACAATCACACCGCGTGCGCACACACACACACACAGAGATACACGCACGCACGCATACGTAAGCACACACACACACAGGCGCACACACGCACTCCAAAGCAGTGTGTCCCTCAGGCTTAAGGAATAAGAAAGTTGAGCAGGGTGGCAGTGAAAAGACAGCTCTGCGTCTCCTTTGATGGAATTAGCCACCCTTCCAAAAAAGCCGCCGCAATAATATAGGCTTTGCCTTATTAATTACCACTCCGGGCGTTGATGTTCTGCTCCCAAGTGTGCGGCTTCTGTGTCATCGGCAGAGATTCACACCCTGGCCACGGACCCATGGTGAGCGCGCCGCGTCCCTTATTTAACCAGGTGAGGCCCCATTGAGAGTCGGTGTCTCTCCGTGTCGGCCATACCTGTGTAGCCGCGGCTGAGCGAGGAGCGTGACCAGTGCGGTGTCGCTTTTGGGTGATAAAAAAAATAATCCAACTGATAAATACATATTGGATCTCTGGTGGGTGGCACGGTGGCGTAGTGAATAGTGAAGCCGCATCACGGTTAAAAGGTTCCTGGTTTAGATTCCCAGCTCGGGTGCCGCTTTTCTCTGTAGAGTTTGCATGTTCTCCCCCCGTGTCCGCGTGAGGTTTGCGTCAACATTTTAAAGGCACACTGCTGTTTGGGTTAATTGGCCTGACTTAATCGACCCTGGTGCCCTGCGATGGACTAATGTCCTATACTGGGTGTAGCCCTGCCTTGTGCCCTGTGTCTGCTGGGATTGGCTCTGACTCACCGTGACCCTCTACAGGACTAAGCAGGTACCAATAATGAACGATAATGATGATGGAATTCTGCGCTGAGATTTGGCACAAAATGGCCAACGCCTGAGAGTTGGGATGTCATTGGACATGTTATACTCTGTGGGGTTTTTTACTGCTTATAATTCAATTTGGCATGTAACTTCTAGGAAAATTGAAATATTACATTTTTACGCGTTTAAATCCCGCGCTGAAATTCACACTATTTATAATATGCACCACATGTTTGCGCGCACGGTTGTTGTTAATTGGTGTAACTTTGTCACGACTCCATGTGTGAGAATTGCTCTCCATAGCTGTTCGTTCAATACAAATGCAAATAACTGTGTAAAGAAATGGGAAACTGTCATATAACCATCACGCTTCGAAGAATCGAAAGGCAGAAGCTGTTCGTTCAGAATATCCGCGTCGAACGTTTCGCCTCCCACGTTGGAGGCAAAACGTCGTGCAGGAGCAAGAAGCAACGCTCGACACGACTGTCCGAAAAAAGAGCAACTATCGGGAGCGATTCTTATTCACAGTTTATCCTCAAAGCGTGGTTAGGTCCCAATACAGTGCGAAAGCAATTTCACGTGGGGTATTTTTTTTTTATTCTTCTCCGCAGTCATGTAGCCGTTGATGACCTGGCTGATAGCATCAAGCCACCGCTACACACGACACCCTGGTTAACACTGGCTGACTCACCAGCGCTTGAGCCCCCGGCTCTCTGCAGTACCGCCTCAGTGACCCTCGTACGGTCACCGTGTACGAGCAACTCCGCCAGCCTATCGGCCACTTCTGGGCCTGCTACTCACCACGTCAAGTCTGGTTTATCGATCGCATACACTGTTAAAAAAAAAAAACACTCATTAATAATTTGGCCGATAACATAATAATATATAGGAAAGCGGTGTGTGGCAATATGGCGCCGGCAGACCGCCTGGCTGCCTCCTCCGCCTCTGTGCTTTCCTCGCGCCTCTGAATCCTTCTCTCCATCCAGCCATCCATTTTCGAAACCGCTTGTCCTGGTGAGGGACGCGGTGGCAGCAGTCCAAGGAGACTGGACCAGAACATCCCTTTCCTCAGCAACAGATTCCAGCTCTTCCTGGGGTATTTCCAGGCGTTCCCAGTCCTTCTCTCGTCGTTAACCGTTAAGCGACACTGCCATCTGCATACATTGCTGGGCACGAGGCGGGGACAGCAGGACATGAGTCACCGGCCCTTGAGTGGGAACGATGGCCCATGAGGTATGGTGATAGCACGGTGGGGGTGTCAACCATAAGTATGCAGGGCATGACTGATGGTGATTTGATGATTCCCAGCACAGGCCTTGACAGCCCTCACCTTGCCTTACGTGTTTAGAGTAAAAAATCTGGTCGAGGTTTAGAGATTCCTGTGCTCGGTCAATGTTTTCAAAATCCCAGGATTAAGCCTTGGTCCTGAGACTCCCAGCCTTGACCTTGGAGTCGGTCTTGAGTAGGCTTTTGCTCAGGCCTTTAGTCCTATGGACAGGTTCACAGGCGCGTCGCAGCTGCGGGTGTTGCAAGAAAAAGTGCGGGGGGTGGAATCATGAAAGTGCTGGTGTCGCAACATACGATATGAGAATACCTCAGGAAAAAGTGGGGGGGATGGAATAATGTTTCTGCATAAAGTGCGGGTGTTGCGACACCCGCACTTTTGCAGAACACACCTGAGGCGGGGAGTGTTCCTCAGTCTGAGATTGAGAGCGAGGAAAGCTCCAGGAGCGAGTGGCTGCCAATAGAGAGAACGTGTCCAAGTGGACAACAACTGCGGATATGGAGCGATGAGATAGGAACAGGTACCGAGAGAGAGAGACGGTGTCAGTGTTGGAGTGTAACGGGTGGCGACGCTGTGGGAGACCTTCATTGAGCGACGGATAATAAATTGCTCCTGATGATGACGATGTCAATAAGCGCAAATTTCACCCGAAATGTTTTACGCAACGGCAGATTACCTTGTAACTTCTAGGAAGCTACAGACGTAACGATTTAAAAAATCTCCCCCCTGTGCCCTGTGATGGACCGGTGTCCCATCTTGGGTATGAGCCTGCATTGTGCCCTGTGTCTGCCGGGATAGGCTCCGAATAGGATTAAGCGGTTTCTGACAATGAATGAATGAACGAATATATCTTGTTAGGATTTGTATATTTTACAGGTATAGGTGTGTGTCCTAACTCAACCAGAGAAGTGCCGTGCATTGCATGCTATTGCATGGTATATACATATATATATATATAAAAATATATTTTCAACTAATGTACCTTCAACAAAGATGATAGGTTGATGTGCAAATATATTTATTCTGCCTTTTTTTTGCGGAATATTGTCAGAAGTAATTTATATAAATCTGTCAATTGACAGAGAGAGCAGCAGAAATACTGCTGCCACGACACAGATGGTATTTCTGGTTAATGCAGCCGGGAAATTTACTGCAAACATTATTTTAACTGCTATAAAACTCTACCAAAGTTCACACAATTTCTAAAGCAAAATCATTCCGTTTATATATTTTTATGAGCTGGGGACAATGTTCTTTTGTAGGATTAAGGCTATACGACATAAAGCTCTACAGGAAATTAAAGCGTAATGATTATACATTCCCATTTAAAATCATTCTGTTCTTAAATATTCTACTATGCGTCATTTTCCCCACTTGCTTCGCGCAGTGCAGCTCACATTATTAAAGCAGTATATCCAGCCACGTGGCAACCTGCAACCGTATAAGTTCAAATCCCGGTCAGAGTAAGTCTCAGCCAATCATCCTTCTGGGGCCGACAGAAATCGGTACTATTTTGTGAATATTGCTTGTCCTGAATGGTCAGCAACTCCCGGTATAGTAATTTGCAATTTTTACCAAACAGTGCAAGGTCAATTCCCCCGTGAGTGTTAGACTCAGCCCATGATCCATCTGGGGACAATAAACTAAGTACCGTTTTGTGGTTGTACTGTAATAATAATAATTTTACACTTATAACGCGCACATATTCACTCACTGCCGAAGGTGCTCATTCGACGAGAGAACGACTCAGAAGCGCGAAGAAAGCGCAGAAAGGCGAAGGAGGCAGCCAGGCGGTATTGCCGGCGCCATATTGCCACACACTGCTTCCTATATATTATGATGTTATCGGACAAATTATTAATGAGTGTTTTTTTAAAATAGTGGGAGGAAACCAGAGAACCCGGAGGAAACCCACGCAGAACAGGGGGAGAACACACAAACTCCACACAGAAAGGCGCCCGAGCCGAGATTCGAACCCGGGGCCTTCTTGTTGTGAGGCGCAGATGTTACCACTGCGCCACCCTGTAGATGACCGCCAAAGTCGTTGTCGTTGCCAGTGTAAAGGGCCGCTGTCCAGGTTGACCCTGGTTGGCCGGTTGCCTCTCAATCATGCTGGCATTGGCGCTTAACCTCAAAACCGTTTGCCCTTCCTGACTCCAACCTCTTTTAGTCGGAGGGTCTTCAGATCGTTACTTGTCTGGAACCTCCTTCCAGACCTGTTCACCATGGGAGACCCTAGCAGGAGTGTTAGACTCCAGGTGACGCAGCTCTGGGGGTCACTGGAACACTCAAACCGTTCCACCGTGGTAAGGTTACGTTCCTTCCGGGGGGGGGGACGGATAACCACCGGAGCAACGAGGAATTTCCACCGTTGGCTCAAGGCCACGGCTGCCGAGCCCAGGCGCAGAGGTTCGGAACGCCGTGCGGCCAGCAACAAGAAGCGGCCAGGAAGCAGAGGAGGGGGTGGTGGGACTTGGTTGCGCAGATTGAAAACATCTTCCCTGCCGCAAATGCATCCATGTGTTCGGAAGCCTCAAAGAGACACATGTTTTGATGGAGACTTCCCTGGGCTCCCTTAGCATCCTGTCGCTGTAAAGGCGAACAAGCCATGCTGTGCAATGTGTTTCAAAGGTGCCTGCAGCCCTGTGAAGTTTAAATTTGGTTTAGAGGGTCTCTCTGCTTGGCGCGACCGCGACGGCCCAGGCAGGGTAAACAAGTGACCGGGCGCGTCGCAGCCGCGGGGGTTGCAGGGAAAAGTGGGGGGGATGTAATCATGTTTCTATGAAAGTGCGGGTGTCGCAACGTATGATATGAGACTACCTCAGGAACACGTGGGGGGGGAAGGAATAATGTTTCTGTAAAAGTGCGGGTGTCGCAATACCCGCAACACCCGCGGCTGCGACGCGCCTGCAAGTGGTCACCGTCACCGTCGTCGAAAGCGAGCGGAGACACGTTGCCTGGTACCGCAGTTGTGTGCCCGTTACGACAGCCCTGATCGTTACGCGGAGTCGTCGCTCTCGAACACACGGGTGAATCTGCTCGTCCGTCGATGTAAATGCGAGACGAGGTTTTAATCGAAAGATGATCGTTGCCTGTCGAGCTAACGGCAAATCTGTGATGTGCAGTTTTGTTTTCAAAACACTGCGTGAGTCTACTGTGCTTGCATCGCTGATTGTTCGCTGGCGTTTAAGAAAGGTAAAGACGTTTCGCCTCCAACGTTGGAGGTGTAATAATAATTATAGCATTTATAGAGCGCCTTTCAACCGAGGGTCGCAAAGCGCTGCACAGGGCTGCAGAGAAAACGCCTGATGATGCCTACAACGCGGGAGGCGAAACATCGCGAGGGAGAGATGAAGATCGCTCGACGAAGCTATCCCGTAAGGATAGCCCGGAAGAGCAACCATCGAAGGGCCATTAGCCGATAAAACGAGGCGGTGACTCCTGTTGTGAACCGGCGTTCAAGTTTCTCCGTACTGGCTCGCCGCTGCCCGGTAAAAAATAAAAATCCAGCCTGCTAACACAGTCTCGTGTTCCCCGGGAGCTGAAACGACAACGGCACGTTTCCGTTTCTCACCGACGAGCACTATGTGTCCGTTCCGTTTATCCGCGTGGAAAAAAAAAGTTACGAAAAAAGCAAGGTGTGAGGTTGTCCGGCGGCGTCTTTAAGGGTGTCTGCGGCGGCTGTTACGCGCGCTCTCAGTCCCTTTAAAGGTTTAGCCGATCAGTGTGGGATTCCCGCCCCAGCCGCGGTACTCGCCTGTGTACTCAGTGTTGCGAAGCAGCGTTTAATATGTGCCCCATGAGATCCTTAGCACAGGCCCTCTGATGGAATTAGGGCTGGATCAAAATCGGCTTACTTCTAAAGAAGAGGACACTGAGTTCAAATTACCTTGCCTTTTTATAAGATACAGGATTCAACTTTATTTATTCGGAACTTTTTCTTCTGACTGCGGTGAGTTTTTCTTTTTATTCTCCCTCCTGGGATAAGCTGAGTAAAAACAGCCATTTCTTTTTTTATAAAAGCTTTTCATTCTCACTTCAGATTTCCCTTAGCCTCTGTGGATTTACACACCCATCGAGTTGCCAGTGGATGCCTGCCTGTGACGCTCCCGACCAGATAGAAGCCAGCTAGGGGAAATATCGCTAACTTTTTCACTCGCTTAATTTTGCATCCTTGAATTGTGAATTTACTGCGGTCGTGTGCTGTTGGAAAGAAACCCCTGCAAGCCGACTTTCACCAAAAATCTCAAACCTGACCGTTCCCTTTTTCAAAATACAGCACTGTACATTGAATGCATAAATAAATGCATTCCATTTAACTGTAAGCACATTACAAACAATTAAACCAACCGTCTTAATTCGTACAGAATGAGTGAGTGTGTGTGTGTGTGTCTGTCTTTGGGGAGCGGTGGGGCAGTGGATAGCACACTTAGCCACAACCGCCATCACACCAGTTTGATTCTTGCTCAAAGCCAACATCGGTGACGAATATCTGAACTCGTCCTGTGGGTCCCTACTATGTTGACTCAGCCTTAAATTACTACCTACTGTTGTGTGTATAAAACAACAGCACTGGGAGACAAAGGTGGCCAGGCATGGTGTTGCTCACCCACCCCTCGTGTGCCGTGCTGGCCTTCATAGGTGCTACTCGCTAACTTGACTCTACAATCTGTTTTGGCGATAGGGCGTGTCTTTGTCTAATGTTCATGCTTCCCTGTCCCCAAATTACTGACCCAGTGAACACAAACCAAACTCATGTTTGTGAGAAAGGAACATTTAACAATATGTACACACTGTTCAACAATTGTCTTAAGAATGAAACACATTTCTGGCATAGATACAATTGATAAGCAAAGGGCAGATCATTTGTCTTGGAATCTGCTTTTTCCAGGTAGCCGTGTCGAGCGTTCCTCCTTCCCTCTCCTTCGAAACGTTTCATCCCCCACGTTGGTGTCATCATCAACGTGGGAGGCGGAACGTTGCAAAGCAGAGAGGAGGAACGCTCGATACGGCTTTCCAGAACAGCGGCTCTCAACAGCAATTCTCGTACATCGAGTCGTGGATCCTACATCAATATGTGCAATGGGCAAACAATTTAATTTCGGTCGTAATCGAAAATAATGGCTGCTGCCTTGTTATAGTCATCGTCATCCTTGCAACATCCGCTGCTGGATGAAGGCCTCACCAAGATGTTGCCATCTCTCACGAGTCTGAGATATAGTTTCGCTGATACAGCAAGTCAAGGTCAAGGGTTGACTCAGCCCATCATCCGCCTGGGATTGATCAAATTAGTAACGTGATGGTTGCTTTTCAAAGCTGTTCTTTTGGGATAGCAGAGTCGAGCGCTCTCCTTCTCTCCTTCGCGACGTTTCGCCTCCCACGTTGGAGGCATCTTCAGGCGTTGAGAGTCGCGAAGGAGCAAAGGTGAGCGCTCGACATGGCTATCCCCAAAAGCACATCTTCAAAAACCTATCGTCATTATTTAGCCATCAATTTTTAGGGTCAGCATTTAAATCTGCTACTTAAAAAAAAAGCAAAAACATTTTTTGTAACAATCTCAGGCTCCCACCAGACTCTCGGTCGGTGCCAAATTCACGGTCCCCCCACCCCCCCCGTCAACCCGACCCTCCTCCGCCCCTAGCCCAGCATCAGATGCGGCGGCGGTATTGCACCTCTCACAAGCCAATTAGGAGCAGACGGTGATTGGACATGACGCTAAGGGGGCCCGAAAACGTGCGCCTGATGGATGGTGCCCAAGTTAATATTGTACGTGTCACGCCTGCCATATAGAATGTGATACATTTGCCACCGCAGGGGTATTCTCAGCAGCGCAATCTACATTATTACTCAATATATATTGCCTCTTTCCGCCACTCACTCAATATCGCTCCCCAAAATATACCGCATAATAAAGAATAATATTGGCTCTTCAAAAATGCATGAATTCTCTCTAGTTTTTTTTTATATATATTCGTCGCTCTGAAATACTGGTGCTTATCTGGTGAGAGATACAGTTTTGCGTGTGTAGCAGAAAGGCAATCTGATTAAATGTGTTTATTGTCAGTGTTTGAATGATTTTTTTTTTCTTCCAGACCCGGATGCGGTAATACATATTGATGTGGATATGCGTGGGTGCGTGCATGCCCGCACATTACCCGCATAGTAGCTTAATATCCAAACATGCATATTTCATAGCGTATGAGCGTGCATAGATGGGAGCGGTGGCACAGCGGTCAAGCCCGCTGTGCCATTAAAGCGGCGGCGAGCGTTTGATTATCCGCCACGGCTGTCGTCAGTGGCGGGCGGGGGTCTCTCTTCCCTAAACACTCAATGACCGGAATGGTGACGCATGGCGTGGGGGAGGCCTGCATCCAGCAGTGGATTGAGATTTGGGGGTCGCGCGATCGATACTAGTCGCGTGCAGAGAGGGGGGCAGAGGGGGCGAAGGCCCCGGGCATCCAATTCAGGGGGGGGGGCATCCAATCAAAGAGTGAAATTAAACAGTTCCCACAAGCTGGTGTGAATGTGGATCCGTGTTTTAATGTTTTAATAAGCGAGACCAGAGTAGACAACCTGTTACGTGTAAATACTGTGCGTAATGCCGATTAACTCTTTCGGTGCCCTGTCGACGCTGATCGACATTATTTTTCATCATCCACTGTGCCCTGTCGACGACCGTCGACACGTTACATTCAATAAGAATAAAAAGTTAATTTCACCTTTTTTTATACATATTTAAGATGTCTTCCTTTCTCACATTTCTCAGTACTAGGCCCTATACTTGAGTCTTGGGGGCGCATACAATCCAGGGGTCGGAGTTGGCCCCGCGGGCATCACCAAAACCTCTGCACGCCACCGTCTGTGCCGTCGGCGCGAGATACGTGGAGCCGCCACTTGAGTCCGACGCGAGCGCGCCTCCTCTTACGGAGCGCGGCACACAGTCGGTGGCGGAGTAAGAATTTAATTACACGCTTTCAGGATTTAAATGAGTAGCTTTCAGCACATCACACATTCTCAAACACCGCGGTGGCACAATAGTGACACGGCACCGTGGCTTCTGCGCAAAAGTAGTTTCACTCTTTGCGAAAAGCGTTACGACCGCGGCGCCCACGTTGTCGGTGCGTCGATCGCATCTGTCCGAGCGTCCGTAAAGCGGGGGGTCGCGGCAACCAGCGTACAGATGATAGGGCACGAACCAAAGATCCCTGCAGTGCAGCCTCGCTGTTGGGGACTCACCCGAGGTTACCGCCAATGTGGGAGGCGAAACGTCGCGAAGGAGAGAGGAGGAACGCTTGACACGGTTTTCCTGAAACAGCAGCTCTTGAGAGCGATTCTCCGAATGCCAGGGGTGTTGTGGCCAGGACCGTGCCTTAGCCATCAGTGTCTTCACCGCGTCCACTTTTCGCCCTACATCAGGTGCTCGTTTGATCACATGTCGGATGAATACCTTTGACATTTAATGAATATGTGCGCGTTATTAATGTAAAATTATTATAATTAAACATTTGCTGACGAAGATCACGTGGAGGCCATCCAAACCACACGAGCAAGACGAATTTAGGAAATTTCTTTACACCCTGGACACATATAGGAACCACTATCCAGCAGACTGTGTTGATTGTGATAAAGCATATTATTGAGTGGCCATTGATACAGTCACCCAAGCTCTCGCAAATCGATAGCGATGGCTGTGGGGAGCACTTCGATTCGATTCTTCGAAGCGTGATGGTT
>JAZEWU010000021.1:3590550-3606452 GCA_036362915.1 Geotria australis
ACATGCGGAGAACACACAAACTCCACACAGAAATACGCCCGAGCCGAGATTCGAACCCGGGCCTTCTTGCTGTGAGGCGCAGATGTTACCACTGCGCCACCCTGCCTTCGGGGACGGTTAACACGAGGTCAACACGTGTCCGAGCGACGAGGTTTGTCCGAGCGGCCCTGGCAGCATAGATGACTGTGGGCTCCGTGTGCCGCGACCGGAGGTCGTCACCGTGCGGCACCCGTGCCACGAGTGGTGAAGAAACTAAGCTAAGTTAAAAACCCGATATAAACTACACTTAACTGACCTGTCGATCTCTCTACATTGTGATACCAGATTAAAACAAAATATTTGACGTAGACAGCAACAACTATTCGAATGGTTTACTGTCGTTGTGCAGCGCTTTGTGACCCTCGGGTGAAAGGCGCTCTATAAAATGCTATTATTATTACTTACTGTATCAATGGCAGCACGCAGTTCCGTAAATAAGAGTGAATAAGTTAACTATTGGAAGACCACTGCTAAAAAGGTTTCCGATTCCTGATCAATATGCGTCGGCTATTGCTGCCCACACACAAAACCTAATCGATAGCTCGGTCATTGCCTCCCGTCATTGCGGAGTAACTTCTCTTTCGTGATAGTGAAAGTAATTGTGGAAAGTAAATGAATGTCATCATCATCGTTACGAGGAGCCACTTCATCCTGCACAGGGGTCGCGGGGGACCGAAGCCTGTCCCGGAATGTATTTTGTCAATCACCGTAATCCCTTTAACACACTCAAAACAAAGTCATATTGCAATACTTCGTTGGCACGTTCCTTTGCTGAGGCAATAGTAATGACGCATATATGCAAGGCAATATAAGTACTCACACACGTTCTGGCAAGTGTTGTTAGCGAGCAGCTATTGAGACCAGAATGTCTGACGCCGCACACGAGGGGTGCTGCGGCCAGCACCACGCCCAGCTGCCTTTGTATTCAGAATGATTATGCTTTGGGGCGGCACGGTGGCGCAGTGGGTAATCGCTGCCGCCTCACAGCAAGAAAACCCCGGGTTCGAATCTCGACTCGGGTGCCTTTCTGTGTGGAGTTTGCATGTTCTCCTCGTGTCCGCGTGGGTTTTCGCCGGGCACTCCGGTTTCCTCCCACCGTCCAAATTGCCCCAGGTTCCCTGCGATGGACTGGCGTCCCATCCTCGGTATACCCCTGCCTTGCGCCCTGTGTCTGCCGGGATAGGCTCCGGCTTACCGCGACCCTGTACAGGATTAAGCGTTTTCTGAAAATGGATGGATGATGATGCTTAGTCACTGTCGACTCATTTACGGCTGAGTTGACTTAGGGTAGACACAAGACACTTGCGTTCACTCATGGTTAGCCGTGGTGGGGACTCGAACCATTGCACCACCACTCCACCAAACACATACACACACAAAGACAAGACAAAAATGCCCCGTATAGCCCTAACAGACTGTAGGATCAAGCAGCAATGAAGGCCGACACGGCATACGAGGGGTGGGTGGCCAGCACCATTCACAGCCGCCTTTGTTTCCCGAGTGGCGATATTTCACGACATTTCAGTGTATTCGAAGTAGCCTTAATCATTTAATTTTTGTTGCTTTGGTTTTTATTAATTGTTTTTTTCTGTCGTTGTTGACATGCCGTTCTCTCCGCGGCCCTTGTGCAGTGCTTTGTGACCCTCGGGTGAAAGGCGCTCTATAAAATGCTATTCATTCATTCATTCATTTTCAGAAACCGCTTAATCCTGTACAGGGTCGCGGTGAGCCGGAGCCTATCCCGGCAGACATAGGGCGCAAGGCATGGCTTATACCAAGGACGGGACGCCAGTCCATCACAGGGCACCGGGGGCAATTTAGTCCGCAGGCCAATTAACCTATGCATGTTTTTGGACTGTGGGAGGAAACCGGAGCGCCCGGCGAAAACCCACGCGGACACGGGGAGAACATGCAAACTCCACACAGAAAGGCACCCCGAGCCGAGATTCGAACCCGGGACCTTCTTGCTGTGAGGCGGAAGCGCTACCCACTACGCCACCGTGCCGCCCTAAAATGCTATTATTATATTTTTTTACATACCGCACTAGGTACTCATTTAAGGCTGAGTCGACCTCGGGGAGGCCCAGGACCGTTTCAGAAAAAAACTGTCACCGGTGTTGGCCGTGAGTGGGATTTGAACACGGGTGGCTGGGTTTGTAACGCAGCGTGCTAACTGCTACACCACCGCTCCCCACACTCACAGTCTTACGCACCCACACACTCACATGGGGTAGGCAGTGTTATTTTAATGGGACTCTATGCATGCCCAGCTCTGTGTGTGCGTGAATGCAAAAATTCTGCATACTTACAAAATATATGGTCAAATCCGTTTCGGCAAAATTGCTGGGAAATGATATGTAAATGATGGGAATAATGTCCTCCCACATTACACTCAATGTGCTTTGCTCCCAGCTTGTGTTTGCATTAAAAAAAATAGATTACTTTACTCATATTATACGGTGTGTATTGAATTAATATATAACACGTAATGGTCTGTGTATTTTTGAAAATTGAATTTATTCCAAAAGTAAGTATGTTATTTAAATTGTGTTTGAGAGGCTCAGGCAATTGCTGGAGGATATATAAAAGTGCGTCGCCTTTTAAAATTGTGCAATTTTGTTCAACAAAAACATTTTGCTGCGTTCATGATATGAAATGCAAACCGTGTTTGTGTTGGATTGTTATAGCCTACAGAAACGTGCCGCGCATAACGCAACGCGTTGCGTGTTCCAGCTCGTATCCAATCCGCTAGATAATGGCAGGCGGAAAAGGCGCAGCCCTGCAATTTCCTTCTCACGCCACCTCTGCTATAGACGCGAGCTCGAGGAGAACCTGCACAGAGGGTTATTTTGGCCTACTCTTCCACGCTGGCCAGAGGTATCGCTGGCAGGAACAGGAGGCACCACGCAGCTGTGTGTGGAGTTCTTCCGTGGGAGCCGGCTGTCGCTTGTTTCGAGGAGAAACGCCGCCTCGCTGACCGACAGGCAGAGAGATAAAAGTTGTAAAAGGCACCGGCGAGTTGTGTGGTTGGCACCTACAGCAGCGTCGTCAACTCCTCAATACCGCTGTGAATACCAGCCCGAGGGGCGATCTTGTACCGAGCGTGTAACGCGGTGCGTGCCTGGCCGCAGTCGTTCCCCACTTCGGATGCTTTTGACAACGCCAAAGGAGGCCCAGACGCAGCCCGGCTTCTGATACCGCTCCACGCTCGTGCTTGGCACCGCGGTCAGGAGTTGAACTCAGGTGGCGTGGTTCGTGGTGCAGCACGCTAACCACTCTAGCGCCGCCTCCCCCACACCCACGTGTAAGTATACAAGCGCACACATTCAATACGTTAGACGCAAACGATACATATTTTATAAGGAATAATTACATGTAATAGGTGCTGACATTTGACAATGTATTAAATTAGAGTGTACATATGCACTGTCTCATGTATTATGTATATTGTGTGTGCACTTCCATTTATAAACAAAATGCCGCACATGACATAGTGTGTGATTTATTGAGATGTACAAATATATTGCACGTAACATGCAGCTGAATAATATATAATGTATATCTAATGTTTAACATTCAAATTAGCTCTTTAACGCATAGAGGAGAGGATACAATATTTAACGAATTTATAGTCCAACATATTTACAAATTGAATCATTGTTCGTTAGAAGAATGTTTATCCTGTCCCAATTTGTTAGATTTTTGCACATCGATTACTCTCGGGAATAATGGTGAATATGTTTTCGAGGATTGAGAAGGAGAGAGAAGGAACACTCGACACGGCTATTCCCAAAGAACAGCTATACAGAGCAACTGCCATACATCGAGCCGTGACAAACCTACATCGTTACAGACAGGATTAAACACCTAATGCAGGTGTTAAGATGTTCGTACACCAAATTGGCACCTTTTACAAGGCAACAAGTTTCCAACAACCACGTATACTTGTTAGACCAAGTGTCACCAGTGTTAGACCTCCTATCACCAGTGTCAGACCAGTGTCAGCCCCTGTCTCGCCAGTGTAAGACCTCGTCTCACCAGTGTCAAATCTCGAGCCGTGAAAACCTACATCACATGTTTTTCGTTAAACACATGGATATTCGTGTCACTGAATCTCCGGACTAGCTCTCAGGAGGCTCAAGCATCGTTACGTTTAGCTATTTTCTATTCAGTGCGTCGTTAGTGTGGCAGAAAACCATAGTGAAAGGTAAAGGCGCAGCAATGCAATTACCTATCCACGCCACTACTGGCCAGAGGGCTTTGTATACTGATAAACAGCCCGTGTAGAATTGCTCTCAAGAGCCACTCTATCGGGATAGCCGTGTCGAGCGTTGCTCTTCTCTCCTTCGCCTCTCATTCCATCATCAGGTCTCCAGCGTGGAAGAAGAGGGGCGGGCGCTCGACACGGCTATCCAGAAAGAGCGGCTCTTTGAGAGCAAATCTCATACATCGAGCCGTGCAAACCTACACCAACACATGCCCTGTAGAGGCTTACTTCGTGACCTGCTGTTAAAACATCGGCCATACGTCTTAGAAGAGGTACCCACACTTTACCCCACCACACTCGATCAATCGACGGTCGTAACTGCGGTGAACCCATTTACACAGCTGTGTAGAGGGGGCAGAGGTGATTTAGGAATCTTACGCTGATTTTCAGTCGCCCTCTCTGGGAGATGCAATTGAACTGGTGACTAGCTCTGGATTACACGCTGACCATCACAGTGTGGCAGGATTCTGACAGCAGAAAACCCAGACAAACCATTCAAGGGAATTACACTCAAACCTACTTGCTGTACTGCTTTCAAAGCACCTCAATGTTTCATCATCGTGATCATTAACCCGTGTGTACAGGGTCACGGCGTGCTGGAGCCTATCCTGGCAGACACATGGCACAAGTCAGAGCTGTGCCCAGTCCATCGTAGAGCACTGGGGACAATTTTTAGACAGCAGGTCAAATAACCTAGACAGCAGCATGTTTTTGGACGGTGGGAGGAAACCGGAGTACCTGGCGAAAACCCACGCGGACACGGGGAGAACATGCAAACTCCACACGGAAAGGTGGCACCCGAGCTGGGAGTCAAACCCAGGTGGTTCTTGCTGTGAGGCGGCAGTGCTCTATACTGGGCCACCATGCCAACACACAGCCCAGTGCTGGTTCAGTGCATCCCTGTAACATCCACCAACCGCAGCCGTAAACCCTACACCGTTAGAGTCTGCCCCGCTCTGCCCGTTTGTGATTACGCAGGTTATTAAAAGTGTTTTGTGCTGTCTCTCGCAGATATAAAGCACGTACTGTCTTTATCGAGCGGAGGCGTTTTTATGTTCCAGACAACTTTATTATAATAAAAAATAGATATACATTTTGGCACGGGACTGCCTTTCACCCTGCTATAAACACAGCACAGATGGCGCTCCATGTACAAACAACATTCTCAAAAGCTTTAAAATCACTTGTACGTCAATTCCCGAAGTTGTGTTTTGCTGAATAATCACATTTTTGTTGTATTTTTTTTCCTTTTCATTTTAACAAACAGGCGTCTACGATTTATGCTAAGCAAAGTCACAACAGCAAACATCCTGATACGCGAAAACTTTACAAATGCTTTAGAAAATATTCACACTTTCATAATAATAACAATGTCATCAGTGTTGCTCCGATGCTTCGGCCGTGGTCGCGTTACATGGGGATGATGTCGTTCCTTCTGCACAGGTTTTCAATGGTCGTGACGTCGAGATGTGGGTGAAATCTGAAGAGGCAACGGAAGGCGCGTGGGGTTAGCAATGCGGTTCTCAGCCCAGACTTTTGGTGTGGGGGGGTGCGGCATGGATACTGTGCAGCAGAAATTTCAACAGTTGCCGGTTTAAACGATCGATATACAGGTTGACCCGGGTTGGCCAGTTGCCCCCCCAATGGTTGGGGTGTTGGAGCAGAATTGTACGGCCGGATGCCCTTCCTTACGGCAACCTCCTTTAGTCGGAAGGTCTTCGGATCGTTATTTTTATCTGGAACCCCCCCCCCCCCTCAAGGAAGATCTTAGCAGGAGTGCTAAACCCCCGACCTGTTCAACCAAAGAGTGCTAGACTCCAGAGCATTTATCAACAGAGACCCTAGCAGGAGTGCTAGACTCCAGATCTGTTCACCAAGGGAGGCCCTAGCAGGAGCGCTCGACTCCAGGTGACATAGCTGTGGAGTTCATTTGAACGCACTAACCCCTCCAGCACGATAAGGTTACGATCCATGGGGAGGTCCAGGGCAAAGTTCAATGTGCCGAAGGAAACGTCAGCAGCACATTGTGACAACAAAACATGCTGATACAACAACAACAACCGCTGTTCGCTACTAAGCGGCGGTGATATGTTCACGGTGCCTGTGCCAGGCCAGGTGCACTTTGTGTCGAACGGGCTGACTGAATGAGATGACGATACACAGTGTGACATACGAGCCTTACTAGCACAACACACGCCGATACACAGCGTGAAACAAATGCCTTACGAACATAGCGTTGACTAGAGGCGTGGGCACGTGACCTCTCTGTGTATAGTGACCTTGATAACCAGGGTGGGAGGGGGACCAGTCTACTCGACTGGCGGGCCCCAATTACAGATATAACTTGAGAACCATCCATCCAACCATTTTCAGAAATCGCTTAATCCTGTACAGGGTCGCGGTGAGCCGGAGCCTATCCCAGGAGACAAAGGACGCAAGGCAGGGGAACACCGAGGATGGGACGCCAGTCCATCGCAGGGCGCCTGGGGAAATTTAGTCAGTACGCCAATTAACCTGGCAGCATGTCTTTGGACGGTGCGAGGAAACCGGAGTGCCCGGCGAAAACCCACGCGGACACGGGGAGAACATGCAAACTCCACAGAGAAAGGCCCCCGAGCCGGGATTGGAACCCGGGACCTTCTTGCTGTGAGGCGGCAGCGCTACCCACTACGCCACCGTGCTGCCTCATTGTATTACTCAATAAGATTATTCAGCTTATTCCCCTCCGCCCACCACACGTGTGCGCTACTTTGTCTCTTAGTAATTCATCGGAATTATTTTACATGTTTTTGTGTCGTGCAACGCTGTGTGTTACTGTTCACCTTACGATTATGGATAGAGTTTTTATCTCTGCACAATGTTGCGTTGTAAATGTGTTAAATTCGTCGCAATGCCTTCTGGTTCGATATGTTGTCTGTGGTGGTAAACTCGCACGTTTCCTGCTTCGCGGGAATCCCGCTTCCAGAGCTTGCAAGCTCACTGAGTATTTACTACCGTAATAATACGCACCGATCTATCGCGAGAGGTGGCACAGGCATTTTGTGATAGCCTTAATCCAGCAGGGCCTTAAGCGTAAATTTAATAGTTAAGGTGGCGCAGTGGTAACATCTGCGCCTCACAGCAAGAAGGGTGCGGGTTAGAATCTCGGCTCGGGCGCCTTTCTGTGTAGAGTTTGTGTGTTCTCCCCCTGTTCTGCGTGGGTTTCCTCCGGGTTCTCCGGTTTCCTCCCACAAGTTTAAATAAACACTCATTAATTGTTTGGCCGATAACATCATAATATATAGGAAGCAGTGTGTGGCAATATGGCGCCGGCAAACCGCCTGGCTGCCTCCTCCGCCCCTCTGCGCTTTCCTCGCGCCTCTGAGTCGTTCTCTCCTCGAAAAAATACCTTCGACATTGAATGAATATGTGAGCGTTATAAATGTAAAATTATTATTTTTATAATTACATTTGATCTGATGATAACGATGATAGTGACGATGATGACAGCACATCGCTTCGCTTATCGCGAGCGGAACACGAGGCGATCACAGCGCGTTCCAAGCTGACAAACTTTCTCTCACCACGCTAAGAATTTCCTCGGGGGCCCCCGCCGCTCTTCGGTTAAATACGAGTCTCGGGCGGTTTTTTTTTCTCCACCGAATCCTGAGAATCCCAAACGTGTCAGCGTGGCTTCAGGACATCACGACAATCCGAGTGGACACCTCAACGCTGCTCGTGAATTATTCATGCGCCCCCCCTCACACGCTCCCCCTTTGGAGCTCGCACACTGTGCCACTGCACGCCGAGACGCCCTGTCCTTAACGGTCAGATTATTCGGTGATGCTGCTGCTGTCGCGTGGGCAGCGGAGTCTGCACGTTGCTCTCCTTTTGTGCGGGTTTTTCGTCAGATGCCGCCGCCTGGGGTTAATCGGCGCGCCGACTAAATTTCCGCCCCACCGGTTCCCGGCGATTGACTGGAGTCCCGACGACATGGGTATAGCACTACATTTGCGTCCCGTGTCTGCGGGGATACGATCCGGCTTGCCGCAGCTCTCTACAAAACGATGCGGGGTGCCGCTGATGAACGAATGAGTTATTTTCCGTCTGTGTAGTTTTTTTCCTACTGTCATAACGTGGCACCGTGTGCCCTATTTTACGGGACGGTAACTCAGGGGTCAGTGCGCCGGGCTTAAAACCTGGCGACACGAATTCGAATGCCGCTCACGGCCTACACCAGTGACGATTTTTCTGAACTGGTCCAGGGCCTACCCCTAGATTGACTCAGCCTCAAAGGAGTATCCGGTGCGGCGCGTGAACAATGTCACCGGGTTCATAGCGCAGAACACTAACCGCTACACTACCGCTCCCCATAAAGACAAAGATCCCCCCTATAGCCTTGGCAGGCTGTAGGGTCAAGTGCTGGACACACGCGCCAGTGCACACACGCAAAGCAGGACTCACTTTCTGAAGATGGCGTGGAGGGGTTTTGAGTCACTGCTCGCGTCTAATTCACCGTCTCGTTCTGAAATAGACAAACGTACATCGGTCAGTGTCAATTGTGGGACAGTGTAGTACGTTCACAATAGCTTACACAACAAAGACAAAGATCCCCCGTAAGCCTTAGCACACTGTAGGTTCAAGTGCTGTTATCAAGCACCTATGAAGGCCAGCAAGGGGTCGGGTCGTCAGCACCGCGCCTGGTGATGTCTTCGAAGTGGTGATGTTTAGTGACAGACACACACTGAACATATAGCCAAATGTCACGTTACAGATTTTATATACAGTAGAGGAAAGTGCTGTTAGCGAGTGCCGATATTACACACGACTGCGTATGTGGTCAATATTAAACCAGCCACCTTCGTCTGCCCTCTGTTGATGATGATAACTCCACTCGCACCAGCGCTATGCTTACTTGCTACCCAGACCTGGCTCAAATACAGGTCGACCAGACATAACCGACGCATATTTTCAATTTAACGTACGAAGAAAAGTGTCAGATATTTCTGGCCCACCCATCTTCGAATCGGGGTCATGCATCACAACCAGGGATCGAACCAGGGTAAACAGGGATCGTGGCAGGCGGCACCGAGCGACGTACCGATGCTCTGGATACGCGCGTGCGCTCAATTTGAATCGGCTCTGTCTGGAGTAAGCCATTGCGATAGCTTGTCACAGTCCAAATTCCGCAATTACTCCGTGAGTACGTTACGCAGGCACACTGCCTGTCATTATGCGTGCGGAGTGACACCGAAGCGTATTGCAAAAGAGGTAATTATATCTTAATGAAGTCCGACCGGGTTTGGAGATAGGCAAGTGGAAAGAACAAATTGCTCTCGCGGAGAGCCACAAATCTGGACTGCGGTGTCTTCAGCTGCACGACGAGACTTTTACAGCTTAGATAACGGGGAATAAAAATCTCTATAATAGAGCAAGTGTTTGTGTGTGTTCACGGTGAGGGAACTGGGTTGGAATCCTGCATGAGCGCAACTGTTATCCGTACACTAGCAAGGATTTTACGTGTTATTTCAGCATTACTTCACACTTATTCATGATTACTCGTCTGGAACTTCGCACAGGCGGCAGCAGTGTTGCCAACAGGACATCGGGATTACATCCAGGTCAAAGCAGTGAGGTCAGCGGAAAATATCATCAACAAGAGACGTTAGAAGAACGTGTTACACGCTTGATAATAATAATAATAATAAATTATTAAACTTAACAAAGGCCTTATCAAAAGATACTCAAGGCGTCGAACAGTAAAATAACAACGCGATAAAAGCTTGCGAAACATTGCTGGTTGGAGTAACGAGCGATATCCAAATCCGTCCTGCCCTACCACCCATCCACCCCGCCCTCTTACCAAACCACCGTGACCAGAACGGTGAAGTATGGTGAAACAAGCTCCACTACTGGCACGTGGTGGCGGAGGAGTTGACGTAGCAGTGGATTTACGAAAGGCGCAGAAGTAAATATTTTTCAATCATTATTATTATTATAAATTACATTAATTGCACCTTGCGTTTGATGGGCAATCTATTGATGCTTACAAATCCGCACTGTGAACATCACAGAGCGCTCGTGTCTCACACAGTTTGCCATTTAAGTCGCGAGCAATTTTCCAAATTGGCGTCGGAGTTGCGCAGCGTCTACTCTCGCGAAGTGTGTCGCGGTTTTAAACGTTTCTCTGCGATCGTGGCGTGATGTCGCTATTCCCTGTGGCAATCGAGGTGGCTTAGTGGCGAGCGCGCTAGCAACGGGGCGATTTAGCTACGAACAGATCTGCTGCTAAGCCACGGTAAGCAAATACTGTTGGGAGACGTTCTGTTGGTAGTACTAGCAGAGTGGCCGTCCTACGGGCGATCTTGAGGTAGCGATTTGAAGTGGAAATAGCGTTAAAGTTTTAGGAGAGTAACCGTGAATAGGTGGAAAGTAATGCTGACATAAGACGTAAAGGCCTTGGTGTTGCGCAGATAACATTTGCGCTTATGAAGGAGACAATTTTTGGCCTACTCGTCCACGCTCGCCAGATATTTTGGACGACGTGGGATTACGCTATAACCCGCAACAACCGAGAAAGCAACCAGAGGTGAAAGTAAGCCGGTGCGGTCCGGTCCAGTCCGGTACGGCGTAGCAATAAGAAAGTGTCCGAGGCCATCCGTACAGTCCAAGTGGGAAGAGGGGTTCCAATGTGACCGTAGCGATACGAAGCATCGGTTGCTTTCACCGCCGGGTGTGACCGTCCATACTTCGGCTTGGCGGACAGGCGAGAGCACTTACACTTACAAAACCGGCACCATTCTTTCAAGTAATGTACCGGCAGATGAGACGGGCGACTTCTGAATATTAATATTCCTCAGCCCCCTTATCTCTTTAGGCATGGAACGCTACACAGCAGGGGCGGATTGGCCGGTACCACCCGTGCCCAGCCGCGTTTATCTCCCCGCTTGTTGACGTTGGCCGCACTGCACCGGTCAATCGCACGTTTTAAGGCCGAGCCAAACTCGAGGAGTCCCAGGCCACATTCAGATTTAAATTGCAGCTTGTTTTTGTTCCAATCGAGTGTCACGGATACGTCCTGGCCAATAATGGGGTTCGCTGTTTGTTTTTCCTTGACAGACGTTCGCGGCAAGTGGCGCGAGTGAACGGCCACCTATAAAGGCCGGGACAGCAGACGAGAGGGATGGTGACCACAACCACGCACGGCCACCCTTTTCTCCCTGGCCGAGCTAAAAGACAACGATGTCCTCCAAACGCTCAACAGATGCCAGAAGCAGCCCCTCAGTCTGGAGCAAGAAGAGAGGCCAATGCCCGCCGCCTTTAAGACCAGCACTGACTATTATATCTCTAAACGTTGAAGGGCTGTCTGCAACTAAAGAATAACTTGTTGCAGTGGGAAACAACCGTCGCATAACCATCACGCTTCGCGGAATCGAACCGAATTCGAGCGCGCCCGTCGCTTAAACTCACCCGCCGCCCTTCCGCACCGCAGGTCGAGCGACCGCGCGAGCGGCTCCGCGGGGAGGCAGCACGTCTCGAAGGCGGCGCGCTGCTGCTGCTGCTGCTGGTGCTGCTGCTGCTGCTGAATCCTGATGCCGGCTCCCCACGGGGCCAGCCGCGCCGGTCCCACCGGACAGGTGAGCTGCAGCTGGCGTCCGGCCAGGAACGCCGGATGGTGGTGGTGGTGATGGTGGTGGTGCAGCGAGCCGTGGTGGAGTTGCGCGGCGGCCGCCGCCGCCGCCGCCGCAGCGGCCGGGCCCGTCGTCGCGGCCCCGCAGCGCGGCGGCCTCGGAGAGTCGGGAGCCGTGGCCGTCTCGGCCAGCGACCAGATCTTGGCCTTGCACGGCGGGTGAGGCGTGCGCTGCCGCCGGCGCCTCCCGTCCTCCGCGTCGGCCTCCTCCTCCTCCTCGTCGTCGTCGGCGGCGGCGGCGGCCGCGGCGGCCGCGGCGGAGGGGTCGGCGCGGACGCCCTCCCGCGTCACGGGCGACGGCGGCGGGGACGCCGCGGCGACCCTACCGGCCTCCCCGGCGGGGACTCCCCCCGGCCCGGCGGCAGCGGCGGGGCCGCCGGCCGCGTCGCTCGGACCGCCCGCGTGCCGCTTGCAGGCGGGCTCCTCGGCCTCGCTCACGTCCAGCTCGAAGTCGTCGTCTTCGTCGTCGTCGTCGTCGTCGCCCGGCCGCGGGCCGCCGCCCCCGCCGGCCCGCTCGGGGGTGCCCCCCCAAGGAGAGCCGCCGGAGTCTCCCCGCGGGCGGGCCGGAGGCGAGGCCGCGGCGCCGGAGCGGCTGTCGGGACGGCCGTCGCCGCCGCCGGCCGAGGCGCCGTCGTCGCGGCCCCACGGCTCGCCCTCCTCGTGGTCGCCGCTCTCCGGCCCGCGGCTCTCCTTCTTGAGGCGGCGGCGCGCGTTGGCGAACCACGTGGACACCTGTCGCGAAATTAAAATGGCGCGTTCGTAACGCTGCGTGGCGCGCGTGCTTCGTTCGCTGTCGAAGGTAGCTCGCTCGACGAGAGAACGACTCGGAGGCCGTAGCGAGGAAAGCGCGTACTATATATTATGATGTTATAAACCAAATCATTCATGATTGAAGGTGGTGAAGCGCGGACTTCGTCTCTCCGCCGGCAATGTTTACTAATTTGAGGTTGACGAGGCATAGGGGGAGGCTTGCGACTGGTTCGGATATTCGTCAACGGTGCCGGCGGCGGCCTGAGCGGGTAATCAAACTCGGTTTCGCGGGGGTGTTCGTATCGCGGCGCTAACCGCTGCACCAACCGCACCGAATACGGTGACGACCGCCGTTCGCCACTAAGCAGCGGCGACTTCACCACGGCGCCCGTCGCAAGCCGGGTGTACCTTGACGCTATGCAGAGCGTCAAAGGCTCGCTGACACGAGGTCACGGGTTCACCGACACCAACCCCCACAACCCTCCCGGCCTCCCTCTCACCTGCGTGAGCGTCATGCGGGTGATGATGGCCAGCATGATCTTCTCGCCCTTGCTTGGGTAGGGGTTCTTTCGGTGCTCGTTGAGCCACGCCTTGAGCGTGCTGGTGCTCTCCCGCGTGGCGCTCTTGGGCCGCGACGGGTCTCCGATGCCGTACGGCGTGTAGGGGGAGCCGCCGCCGTAGCCCCCATAGAGGCTCACGCCGGGCGGCACGCAGGCCAGCACGGCGCCGTGCGGCTCCTTCAGCTCGTACGGAGAGCCCTGGGCACACAACACAGGCGCTGTGAACACCAAGGGTGAGACGGGGCAATTTTACCTGCAAATTCTACCAAACACTTCGAAGCCGAGGAGCTGAAAGACAACGATGTGCGGAAGCTCAACAGATGCCAGAAGCCCATCAGTCCGGAGCAAGAAGAGAGGCCAATGCCCGCCGCCTTTAAGGCTAGCACTGACTGTTATATCTCTAAATGTCGAAGGGCTGTCTGCAACTTAAGAATAACTTGTTGCAATGGGAAACTGTCATATAACATCACGCTTCGAAGAATCGAATCGAATTCGAACCCCGTTGCAAGAAGTAAACAGCAGTTGTCGCGCTACGGATAGATTGTATCCCTTCAAGTTGACAAGTTGACATTAATTCTTAAGTCGGAACACTCGCAACCGGTCTGCTGCGTGTACGCGGAACTCGCGACGGGCACCAACAGGTCGCACTGTTACTCGCTCCGTTCTGGGATCAACGTCCGTTATGAGTTTATCGACGACTGTATCGTGCCGCCCGCTAGAGTCCTTCGCACTGACTCCGTCCATAAACAAAAAAGTTCACGCTTGCGTGTTGCATAAAATTAGTCACTCGCTTTTCAAGAATCGTGGTAGACCTATGGTGATAACGACCCTTGCCATAAGAATGTGGAATTTCCCACCACTGACCTAACGGCCACTGATGTAACGACGTGAGCGGCACCCGCGCTCGTGTCAGCTAGAGACACGTTTGCGTCCGGAGTTGGCACATCAGTAGCGGCACGGTGGCGCGGTGAGTAGCGCTGCCGCCTCACAGCGAGAACCTCCCTGGTTCGATTCCCAGCTCGGGTGCCTTTCTGTGTGGAGTTTACGTGTTCTCCCCGTGTCCACGTGGGTTTTCGCCGGGCACTCCGGTTTTATCCCACCGACTAAACACATGCTGCTGCCTGCGTTATTTGGCTTGCTGACTAAATTAGCCCCGCGATAGACTGCTGTTCCACTCTGTGTATAGCCCTGCCTTGTGCCCTGTGTCTGCCCGGATAGCCTCCGGCTCACCCCGACCCTCTGCAGTTTTAAACAGCTACTGGTAATGAAATAATGCATAATGTATGTTTTGGGACGAGGCAAGTAGAACACGGCAGGGTGAAAGGTGTTGAGGCCACTCGCGGCATCACGGGAAATCACGAACCTGAACTTGCAATACCCAGCAAACCCCAGCAGAGTGCACGGACAGACAATAGCCCTGCTCTATAATTAAACCACTCGACTCTGCCACCCCTTCTACAGTTACTTCACACTCTTGCCACAAGCTCTTTAACGAGGCATCATTTCAGCATCTCAGCCGGAGCTGTCTGAGTTCCAGAAAATGTCTCCCTGGTCGGGTTCAGATGATGGTGGTTAGGGACCCCATCCACCCCCCCCCCCCCAAAAAAATGTTCCAACATAATTTAAAACCCTGGTCTCGAACGTCAATGTTTGTACAACAACACAGTGCAATCACAATAGTATAGCTCTTTTTTACGAGTCCGGTCACGTAAAAATAATCAGTGTCGTAAACCCGCCTCCACCCGACACAGCCAATTAGTAAGGTGCGTCACGCGAACAAGCGGTGAAAAGTCTTGACTACTTCGGCACACCGCGCTAGGTTGGAGAGCGAACCCACAAAATTTACAATGATTTAAATCTGAATATTTACCGTAAGGTTATCGCAACGTACACCCACCACCCTTTATTTAACCGACACCTCCACCAGATTGAAACTTGGATGCGCGAGAACTGGGAACCTGCAGTTAAGTAGAGCATAATTGCCATCATCACGGTACTCTGATTATTACGGTAGGATTTTGCAATACGTGATTCGACGGTTACGAGACACGCACAGTGACACACTCTTGCGAATGAAGTCACAGGGTCTTAAGATACACAGGCGCATAATAAGCCTGCTGGTTCCAACGACGTCATGGAGTGTTTTTGAGACCCGGGAACGTAATGGCCTACATTTGAACATTTCACAAGGACGCTAACGTCTCCCGCTGACGAGCTGTAGCTGGTATCGAACCCTAGATCGTAACGCTGAGTCGACTCCCAATCGGGGTTCCAACCACCGATGGAGCCCAGCACTGATCACTCGGAGCTCAGCCCCGGCAGCTCCGGCTCAAATAACACCTTGTCCGCACCAAAGCCAGAAATTTGCTGGTGCTGATGATGATACTGGGATTTGACTTTGGCGTTCAGCTGTCGATCGTGGGCCAGATTAGTAAATCTAGCAAGGAAGCGATAGCTAGATCTGAAGGCATCACCGGCATTCACCATGATGAACGAATAATAATAATTTTACAATTATAACGCGCACATATTCATTCAATGTCGAAGGTATTCATTCGACGAGAGGAAGGCGCAGAGAGGCGGAGGAGGCAGCTAGGCGGTTTGCCGGCGCCATATT
>JAZEWU010000021.1:3613748-3629743 GCA_036362915.1 Geotria australis
GCCGTTCTTTTCGTGGCCCTTGTGCAGCGCTTTGTGACCCTCGGGTGAAAGGCGCTATATAAATTGATATTATTATTATTATATGTGTCTGTGTGGTATGCACACGTGTGTATGTGTCTGTATGTATGAGAACGTGTGTAACTATGTGCATGTCTACACTGTGTATGTATCTTCCGTGCGTATCTGAAATAGGCTCTGTACAGATACGCGCTCGTGTGAAGGCATCTTTACGTGCTACACACCTCCGTGTACTAGCATGTGTACGTATGTATGCGTATGTACTTCTGTACGTGTGTGCGTATGTTTGCATGTATGTATGTGTATGTAGCTTGTGGGGAGCGGTAGCCCAGTGGTTAGCGCACTGGGCTACGAATCTGGCCAACCGAGTTCGAATCCCACTCACGGCCACCAACACCAGTGACGATTTTCTGAACCGGCGCTGGGCCTCTCCTAAGTCGACTCGGCCTCAGATGAGTACCTAGTGCGGTGTGTAAACATTGTCACTTGGAAGACAAGGCGGCCGGGCGTGGTGCTGGTCACCCACCTCCTCGCGTGCCGTGTATACCTTCAGTATTGCTCGCTAACGGCACTTGATTCTACAGTCTGTTAAGGCTATACGGGCAATCTTTGTCTATATAAGTACGAGTATGGTTGCGCGTGTATCTGTAATATACACGTACGTACACCACGCCGTGCATGCGTGCGTGCTTTTGGCCGCACCTATGCGTGCGTGCATGTACACGTACGTACATGCATGCGCGTGCATGTCTGTGCACGTACCAGTAATATCTGTGTACACTGTGTGCGCGCGTCTGTACGTTATGTTTGTGTTTGCACATGTGTGTATGTACGCGCGAGCACGTGTGTGTGGTAAGCTTAGCAGTTAGCGCGCTGGGCTACAAACCCGGCGACCCGAGTTCGAATCCCGCTCACGGCCAACAGCAGTGACTCCGCAGCGAGTATCTCGTGCGGTATGTAAACGTTGCCACTGGGGAGGCAAAGGCGGCCGGGCGTGGTGCTGACCACCCACCCTCTCGCGTGCCGTGTCGGCCTTCATCGGTGCTCGGCTCACGGCACTTGGACCCTACAAGTCTGGTGAAGGCTATGCGGGAGATATTTGTCTTCGTGTGTGTGTGTGTGTGTGTTTACGCGCGCGTGTGTATGCACGCGTGTTATTCGTGCGTGTGCGCGCGTGTGTGTGTATACGAGTAGGGGGAGCGTGTGGCCCAGTGGTTAGCGCGCTGGGCTACAAATCTGGCGACCCGAGTTCGAATCCCGATCACGGCCAACACCAGTGACGATTTTCTGAACCGGTCCTGGGCCTCCCTTATGTCGACTCAGCCTCAAATGAGTACCTAGTGCGGTGCGTAAACATTGCCACTAGGGAGACAAAGGCGGCCGGGCGTGGTGCTGGTCACCCACCCCCTCGTGCGCCGTGTCGACCTTCATAGGTGCTCGCTAACGGCAGTTGATCCTACAGTCCGTTCAGGCTGTACGGTGGATCTTTGTCTTGTCTTTGTACACGAGTGCGTGTGTGTATGTGTGTGTGTGTCAAGATTAACTAAGATTAGTGCGGACGCGCTTCCGACACGAGCGGGGGAGGAGCGGTGGCGCCGCGGTTTGACGCAACGCGCGATAGCCGTCAGCAGCGACGGGAGTCGTCGGCGCGACTTGACGCGCGATTAATTGACTCTCGCCTCACAATGCCGCATTGTTGCCGGTGTGTAAAGGTTACGTACACACTATCGTAGCGTGCGAGTCTGCGCGTGTGTGAGCGTGTCAGCGCGTCGGGAGCGGTGGCTCGCCGGGTTAGCGCGCCGCGGCTAGTAACCGAACGAGCGGAGGAGTTCGGATGCCCGGCTCACGGCCAACACCGGTGACGATTTTCTGAACCGGTCCTGGGTTGACTCAGTTTCAAATAAGTATCTAGTGCGGTGTGTAAAACATGGCCGCTTGGGAGACAAAGGCGGCCGGGCGTGGTGCTGGTCACCCACCCCGTCGCGTGCCGTATCGGTCTTCATAGGTGCTCGCTAACGGCACTTGACTCGACAGTCTGTTAAGGATACACGGGGGATCTCTGTCTTTATGCGTGGGAGGAACTAGTGGGGAGCGGTCGTATTAAGGCCAGCGCGCCGTACAACAAACCCTGTAAGCCCCGTTCGATTCCCGCTCACGGCTTGCACCGATGACGGTCGTACTCAACCGGTCCTGGGCCTCCCCCTTAGGTCGATTGAGCCTCGAATGAGTACTGTAAATGAGTACCGTAAATGTGTACCTTGCGCGAGAGCGTACCGTGCCACGCCACCCGCTCGCTAACAGTACTTGCCTCAAAATCCCGTTAAGGCTATACGGGCATCTTTGCATGTGCTCGGTATTCCCAGTCTGTCGAAGCGTCAGTTACCCACGCGCTTCCGCTACACACACACTTGTGGTGTCACATGTCACACACGTGATATTCGCGGCACACGTACATGTATACGGGGTGTAAACGTGTACATATATGTTCGGCACCTTTGCCGATCCACTGCTGGATGAGGCAGCCTCACCCCCCCAACCCCATGCCCTCTCTGCGCGGATCGTGGGAGTTATTTAACCATACTTCTCCACGCTTGTCAGTGCCCATCGGCGATTAGGGGGAGCATAGACGTTCTAACGTAGCGGTACAGTACAATAAATTGATAACGTACGAGCAGAATTATATTCAGAGGCGTTTCTCTCGTTTGACGCAAAAACACAACATACGTGTGTGTATATATCCATCACCCCATGCGCAAATATATTTTTAGAACCCATATATACAACGCACGCGTAACATGTATAACAACACACAGGCCAGTTTCAATCAACTGCTAGTTGATATACAAAGGCATAACCAATTTACCGTCGCCGCTATTGCATATTATTATAAATTTCAACGTACGCGTATACCTATCAGTGCAATGTGCGTTTGTAGCGTGATACATAATGACAAATAGTAGTTCACGTAAAATACACGCACACGACACACAGCGCAACGATCAAAATTAAAGGACAAAGACAAAGATCCCCCGTATAGCCTGAACGGACTGTAGGGTCAAGTGCCGTTATCGAGCACCTACGAAGGCCGACACGGCACAGCTGAAAGCTCCCCCCGTATAACCTTTGCAGACTGTAGGGTCAAATGCCGCACACACATCAATACACACACGCGCGCGTGCAATGCACAGATTCGCGTCCATTATTTGTTTACAAGTCTATGCTTGAGAAATATATGCAGGAGGTCGAGGCCAGAGTTGGTATCTGCTGAACGTCACGAGTTTCCTTCAGTCGTGAGTTCCTGGATCCTGCTTCTCGTGCGTTATATCGACCGTGCGAACTAAGACGGGCAGCCGTTGCACACTGCTCCGCCAACGAGTACTTTTGTGACATCAAATACGGCGTTAATCGAATCCGAGGGATTGAACGCAACGCGAAAATGTTCTACGGATACAGTCCGATTATCCAAAGCTGTAGACCTCCCACGCACTACACGCGTCTTCCAAACATAATTATATTCGCATTGTAGGGACGTATTAATTATACTTGTGTCATGTATAATACAGTTGCTCTATATATGTGTGTGTGTGTGCTGAGTTACGTGATAATGACGTACATGTATAATTGTCGCAGTGTACATACTCAATATTCTATAGCATAATGCGCGCTTGTCAATCATGCGTGATAACGCGTGCTCTCTGTTATGCTGTGTGTATGTGTGTTGTTGTTGTTATAGCTCACATACGTATATATACAATTTCATCTACCGGTTGTAATATACGAATGTGTTGTACGCACCACGACAATACTATGCGTGGTTTATACATTTAGGTTAAAATGTACGTTATAGAAATAGGGACGTACAATAATGGTCGATATATTGATTTTCAAACACATAAATTGTGCGATTTACGTGTAAATCGACTAGGTTATCCTTTGCCAGAGCAAGCACACACATACATACAAAGACAAAGACCCCCCTGTATAACCTCATTATACTTTTGAGCCAAGTGCCGGTAGCGAGCACAATTCACGGCCGCCTTTGTCCTTCCGGTCGCGATGTTTATGCACCGCACCGGTTGCTCATTTGAGGCCGAGTCGACCTAGGGGAGGCTCAGTACCGGTGCGGATAATTATCACCGGTGTTGGCAGCCGTGATTGAGAATCGACCTCTGCGTGGCTGGCGGGCTTTCGCAGCGCGGCAACGCTAACCGCTGCGCCACCGCTCCCCACAGACACATGCACACGTTCATGCGTGCAGACGCACGTGTAAACACACGTAGAGATTGGCTGATGAACACATTAGCAACGCGTGAACACCACGTCGCGTTGAGACCGAATGCCGTGACAAGCCACGCAGCTACACACCTAACACTTGACGATCGCACAGACAGCTAACGGAAGAAAAAAAACCCCACATACGTTACAGTCTATCACGGTAACCAAAGCGATTGACATGTACTGCATGTGAAAAGCACTGGTGAATTAATATAATTATTAAGCCCAAGAAATGTCAGTTAGTCTTCATCAGCCTGCGCCGCAGACCAGGGTGGTGAAGTATGGTCAAATACCCCCTCCCCCCACGACTCGCATAGGGTGAGGGGCCGGGTTCGTCATCCAGCAGTGGATTGACAGCACGGGTTGTAAACGTACATACTATATCCGCATGCGTCCTATTAATGAATCGCCAGTGGCTTGTCTTACACAGCGACAATATAATATATACTGTACTGTATTAGAAACACAAGTCGCTCACATACACACATACATCAACATTATATAACTCGGCATATTATATAATAATTACAGTAATCAGAAGAATGCTGCTTTGTATTGATGTAGGTTATCATTGCTTGAATATACTGCATTTGAATTGCTCTAGCTGGCCGCTCTCGACACGGGCTATCCCAAAAGAGCAGCTTTCTAGAGCAATTCTCACACATCGAGCCGTGTCGAGCGTTCCTCCTCTCAAGCCCGGGCTATCCCGAATGAGCAGCTCTCAAGAGCGATTCTCATCCATCGAGCCGTGTCGAGCGTTGCTGCTCCTCTCGACACGGCTATCCCGAGAGAGCAGCTCCTCGACAGCGATTCTCAATGCCGTTTAAACTCCCCGAGCTCCTCTCCGTTGTTGATGCGTTACTGTTGCTAACATACGCATCGCCGTGTGTGAGCGTCCGTGTTGTGTGGATATTGCACGGCGCTATGTAGTACATAGCTCCTTCCACGTATAATGGGAAGGCTGTGTGTGTGTGTAGAATTAGTGTGTGTGTGTCGTGGAGGTTGTACCGGTGAGTTTGTGTAAATCGCGCGGGAGGTCTGTTTTGCGAACACAACGCGCGCTCACGTTGTATCGACGCCAGTTACACGGTTTTACAAAGCCCGCATTATTCACTCGCTCACTCACTCACGTCGCAACTCGCTCGAGCACTCATCCGCTCACTCACTCACTCACAGGCTCGCTGGATCACCGATTAATTCGCCGAGAGATTCGCTCGGTCACTCACTCGCAGACTCCGTCGATAATGCACTCACTCACTCACTATCTGACCCCCACGATCATTCGCTCATATTTCCCTCGACCACTCACTCACCGACTCACTCCTTCCCTCACCAACTCACTCAACTCGACGTTTCAATCCGCTTCACCGGCTCGTGCAACCGCTAATAACCCCGTCGCAGTAACTCACGTGCAAAGACACAGACCCCCCGTACAGACTGTTGGGGCAAGTGCTGCTAACGAGCCGCCTATTCAGGCCGTAACAGCACACGAGGCAGTTGACGGGCCAGCAACACTTGTCGGCCGCCTTTGTCTCCTTCGTGGCAATGTTTTTACACACCGCACCGGGTACTCATTATGTGGCCGAGTCGCCCTAACACGCACACACACACGCGCGCGCCTAACGCATTTACGAAACGCCGCCCGTCTTTCACCGATGAATCATTCCCTCACGGACTCGCATCGGCCGCGCACGTGAACGCCTCCCGCTCGGTCCTTGGCGAACTCGTCCTTTCTCGGTGCGGTTCGTCAACCCCGCTCGTTGACACTCGCCCTTGCTGTATCACTCGCCGACTCAATTAATCGCCGAGTCGCTCGCTAATTCACGCGCTAACCGGATCGTGAACGCGCGCCCCCCCCCCCAAGTTATCAATACTCTCACCCGTGAACTCACCAACTAACTCACTCACTCACGAGCCTTTGCTCACTCACTCACCCACCCACAGAGCCACCCTCTCACCCGTTTGACGACTCACCCATTTGCTCACCTTTTCACCCATCAACTCGCACGAACGACTTCGCCCACACTCACCGAGGTCACCCATTCGCTCGCTCACCCATGCACGTTCACTCGATAACTCACCCGTCAAGCCAGTCTCACTCATCCCCACAAAACGCAACTCACCCGCTCGTCCACCAATTCACTGGCTCAGTTACTCATTAATTCACTCAACGACTCACTCGCTCACTCGCCCAATTGTCCGTATCACTCTCCCACCCATCTATAAACTATTTCACTCGGGCTTGTTGACGTGCCTGACTCGCTCACTCACCCATCAACTCGCTCACTCACCCAAATGTTTACTCGGCCATCCATCCGCTGGCTCAGGCGCTCACCCATCCACTCACCCTCCACCAGAACCATCCATCATCCCGGCCACCCACCCAGCTCACTCCATAACCCACCCACCAACTCAACCTTTCACTCCACAAACTCACACACTCACGCACACACCAACTCACCTACCCATTCAGCAACTTACTCAGTAGCTCACCCAACTCAACAAGTCACTCACTCAGGCATCAACGATCTCAGCGACGCACTCACCTTCCATCCAAGTAACCATCTCACGCGCTCATCCTTCAATCATCTCCCATCAACTAACTTACTCAGTTTACAACTCACCCACGCACTCACGTGCCCACCTACTCACCCAGGCATTCACTCAGTCACCCACTCAGTTATCAACTCTGCCACTCACCCGAGAACTCGCCTATCTACTCAACAACTTCCTAAACCACTCTCACTCACCGACTGAGACACTCACTCAACAACTCCCTCATCCACTCCCTCCCTCACCCACTCACCCAACAACTCACCCTGCTATACTCACTCACCCACGCAGTTATTCACTCTCTCACTCACTCAACAACTCAAGTATCTTTTCACCAACTCATACACTCACTCACCAATTGACTCACACACTCACTCACTCACCTACCAACTGACCTACTCACTCACCAACTCCCTCAACCAATCACTCACACACCCACCAACCAACTAACTCACCAACTAACTCACTCACTCACTCCCTCACCCACCAACTCAACCACACCACTCATCCACTCACTCGCCCACCCACCACCTCCACCCCCCCCCCAACTCAATCACCTACTCGCCCATTCAACCACCTACCAACCAACTCTCTCACTCGCTCGCCCAATCCCTCACCCTCCACCCGCGTCACTCCCTCCAACACTCACCAACCAACCAACTCACTCACTCACCAACCAACTCACCCACCAACTAACCCACCCAACAAAAACAAAGATCCCCCGTTTAGCCTTAACAGAATGTAAGGGCAAGTGCCGTTGGCGAGCACCTATGAAGGTCGACACGGCGCACGAGGGGGTGGGTGACCGCACCAGGTACTCATTTGAGGCTGAGTCGACTTAGGGGAGGAGGCCCAGGACCGGTTCAGAAAATCGTCACCGCTGTTAGCCGTGAGCGTGATTCGAACTCGGCTCGTAGCCAGGTTCGTAGCCCAGTGCGCTAACCACTGGGCTACCGTTCCCCGCACTCCCTCCAACACCAACCAACCAACTCACTCACTCACTCACCAACCAACTCACTCACCAACCAACTCACCCACTAACCAACCCACCCATCACCCACCCACCCACCCGCCCGCCCGCCCGCCAGCTCACCAGATGCGGGAAGAGGCCGAGATCGGAGGCTCCGATGGCCCCAGCAGCCGGGTACGACATGTAATAGCCGTGAGCCCCGTACGAGCCGGCCGCGTACAGACTGAGCAGCGAGGGCGGCGGTGGCGGCGGCGGCGGAGGCGGCGGCGGCACGGCTGACTGGCCGATGGGGTGGTGCTGATGCTGGTGATGGTGGTGGTGGTGATGGTGCGACGGCTGCCCGGCCTGCGGCTGAGACGCGGGCCGGACGGGCGAAGGCGGAGACGGCACCGCCGGCCCCACGGCGCTAGGAGGCGGCGGCAGTCTGTCGGCTAAGCCGGCCAGCCCCGCGTAGAGCGAAGGCGGCGGAGGCGGAGGAGACACGGGCGGCTGAACGAACCGCAGCTGGTATCCTTGCTGCTGCTGTTGCTGTGAAAAGGCCATGTTCCTTGTCGGCGCGTTGGTGAACTCCGGCCGGGGAATACGACTGACGCCGACACGACGACGCTTCGGAGTTTTGACAGCGACGCGAGTTGACAGCGACGCGGGGGAGTTGACTTGCCGCACACAACGGCACGGGCCCGGGCGCGCTGGATCGTACGGGACACTCGCGCGTCTCGCCGGTGATGAGCAAAAAAAAAACTGCGATGTTTATCTTCTCTCCGCCGGTGTCGCTTTGTTCTGGCGCTCGGCTAATATCCGCGGCCGCCGAGCGCAGTAGCCTGCGCCCCCCTTTCAGCTTCGTGCGTTCGCGAGTTTTACACACACCGGCCGCTCGCCTGCTTACTTCGCAAGTGTCCCGTCAACAGTACCTCTCCCTAATTACTGTCGCAGCCAACGTTTTCCTCTGTCGGTGTAAGTCTAAGACGCACAGGAGTTGACAAAACCTACCGGTCTCGCCGCGCGCCGTGCTGCCTTATACAACTTTAATAAGTGAGCGCAGGTTAACACACCACAACCTGGGCCAGACGCGATCTCCATACACGGGGCGCTACCGCTGACTCCCTGTCACCGGCAACAGCCCCCCGCGTCTCGGCAGCCGTAGCAGCGGCAGCAGCAGCAGCAAGCAGCAAGAACGGCGGCGGCGGAGGGAGTCATATAAAGTGTTCCTTTAAGATGCCGTTTAGCTCGCTCTGACGGCCGCGCTGTAGGCGATATTGATTTCTGAAGGAGGTCGTGAAAGGTCTCAGCAGGTCGGCAGAGATTATTAGTTTTGTCGGGGAATGACGAAGTCCTGTTGGCGTAGCTTTTTTCCCCTCCCCTCCCCTCTCTCATTCCCTCCTCCCTCCCTATCGCTCTCCACTCCCAGCGCTCCTCTCTCTCTCTCTCGGAGAGCTAACACCCCCCCCGCCCACCTTCTGCCTGTCACTCCACCCTCTCGTCTCTCGATCTCCCCTCCTCGCTCGCTCGCTCTCTCTCTATCTCGTCATTGACTCGAAGCTATGCGGCGTTTTTTTATGTTTGTTAACACACCCCGCAGACTGCGAGTTTGGTGAGCTCTCCCCGACTCGCCGATTCTCTCTCTCTGTGTCTCTTACTCTCTCTCTCTGTCTCTTACTCTCTCGCTAGAGACATGTGTTAACTACAATACAGTACTGTGTTCTCAAGGCTGCCCGGAGCACGCCTCCAAAGGCCCCGTGCGCACTAAGCGGCCGGCAACAAACAGCCCTGTAATAATGGTTGCTCTTCGGTGCATCATCCCGGATTGACGATGCTTCCAACCTGGGAGACGAAGCGTCGCGAGGCAGAGAGAGATGGAGCTCGCTCGACACGGCTATCCCGAAAGAGCAGCTCTGAAGAGCAACCCTCACGAATCGAGCCGTGACAACCTTACATCAGTACAGCGCCCGTGACAGTCACACTAGGAGCTAACACGTAGGTTAGGTCACGCGGACGGTACTAATTTTCTTTATAGGACAAAGTAGCACCTCACCACCTTCCCCGTCTCTCGACACAACTCAAACATCTCGAGCCGCCTGCGTCATCAACGCCTGCCCAACAATGTGAAATTATAGAGCACACTTATTTCGCCCCTGGCAGTGGTAATTATTCTAAACAAGAGAGCGCTCGCGAGAGCGGATTTGCTGACTTCAAGTGTCTGGCCTACCCCTCTTTCCCAACCGTCCTGTAAACTACAGCTGCCTATTGTGGCCTGTGTCACACATCTTCACGCCCGTATCCCCGTTAGCCCTATAATTACCTATCGCTCGCAAATATTTGCTAGCGCGCAACCGAGCATCGCTATGCTACGATAAGCTGAGCGCTCTATGATAGCATAAATAGTCGAGGACTATAATATAGTACAAGCTGAGAACTCTATCGTAGACTAATGCAGGTTTTCACGGCTTGATTCATGACGGTTGCTCTTCAGAGCCGGTCTTTCGAGATCGCTCGACACGGCTATCCCCGAAAGAACAACTCCGAAGAGCAACCCATCAACTCTGTGATAGTTTAATAAGCCGGCTCCTCTATTGCACCGTGTCTTATAATTAACTCGAAGGCTTTCATGGCCAATGTTATTCATAGTGAGGTTCTGTTTGTGAGTTTAGGTCATGTGAAGGTGTGTAAGTGAAGAGATTTTTGCTCTTTCGTTTGCTCCGGTATATCGACGGGTGCACTTCACTTACACACCTTCACATGACCTAAACTCACAAACAGAACCTCACTGTGTGTCTAATAGTTGTTGCGAATGTAGACATGTGGTTCATAGTACGTACAAATAACACACAATTGTACACTTATTTTACGAATTCTTTTTATTGGTTATTTCACACGTTTGTTGTCTCCCGCGAATCCAGCTTCCAGAGCTTGCAAACTCCCGGGGTATTTTCCGCTGTACAAATAAACAACGACTTTAACATCTAATCTACTCACTCAACACATGTGTCAATACCACCAGGGCAGCTCCAGTGACACATCGACGGGAGAGATGCTTCGGTCACCCCGTGTCGCGGCAGCTGAGAGCCAAGTCGGTGATAGACAGATAGATGTTTATTATTACAGCAGAAAATACCCAGTGAGCGTGCAAGCTCTTCGCGGGAATCCTGCGACACAACAAAACACGCGAATTGATCCAAAGATGGACTGGCGTCCCATCCTCGGTGTTCCCCTGCCTTGCGCCCTGTGTCTGCCGGGATAGGCTCCGGCTCACCGCGACCATGTACAGGGTTAAGTGGTTTCTGAAAATGGATGGATGCTGGCGTGGTGAGTCGCCCTGCCGCCTATCATGATGTTTGCGGCCAATTAATTAACGAGTGCTTTTCAGTTGTTCAGAAAACCATACAACTCGGAGGACACCCACGCAGAACAGGGGGAGAACACACAAACTCCACGCAGAAAGGTGCCCTCGGGCAAGACTGTCTTTTTTTGTCTGAAGTGCAGATGTTACCACCGCGCCATCCTGACGCCGGAAGGCTGTTAAATCCTGGTGTTTATATTACCGATCTCATGTAATAATACCGAGTTACGGCCATATCTTATAACAACATACATATTATAAACACGATTAAACAGAGTAATACATGTATCTAATAGCAGCAATAAAAACGCGAGGATAATCCAAGTATTATTTACATTATTTCCAATGCAGACCGCTGTTTCAGAAGTGGCGGACTGCACCCGTTGCTTCAGAAGTCCGTTGCATGGAGGTCCGTTAAATCGACATTTTACTGTAATTGTTTTTTGTTATTACATCATGAACCATAGTACGTGACTGACGCGGCGTGCATTCAACCAGCAGTGGATTGCGAGATGACTCGACATTACTGTTACCAGCAGAGTACCCGCCGTACGGGCAATCTTGTTCCAAGCGTGTGACACGTTCTTCTGACGTCTTCTGCTGACCAGACTGCTTTGACCTGCATTTCTTTCTGATGACCTTTTGGGAATCTTGATAATGGCTCTTTAGAGTTTCAGAAGCGTGACCAACAAGTTGGCAGTAAAGCTTAAATAAGACATATAACCCTTGGTGTTGTGCAAATAAAATCTCGCTTCTGAAGGATTCGAACCCCCAGTGCCTTCAGTGCGGACATACAATAACACCACTTGCTACACTGTGTAGACTCTAGATATTTAGTATAACAATACATTATTGTGTACAGGCGTAAGTTGCACGGTAGTGGTAGTGCCTTACGCCGATCGTCTATTACACGTACTCTGAGCCAGCTGAGTAGAGTAGATGTTAATGTAAATGATCATTGTAACGTAAGAAAATACACTGTGCGCTTGAAAGCTCTGGAAGCAGGATTTCTACGATGCAACAAACGTGCGAATTAACCAACGTTAACAATATATAAAATGACAAGGCAACCAATTTAACATATCTCTTAAAATATCTTAAAACTTAAGCTGTAATAATATCGTAAACAGCAATGCACAGTGTTTTACAAGACATGGTGAAAAAGCATACGCAGCCCTTGAAACCACCGATGTATCTCTATGAGTCTCTATGCATCTCTGAGTATCTATGCATCTATACGTATCTCTACAAATCTCTATGCATCTCTGTGAGTCTCTATGCATCTCTATGCGTCTCTATGCATCTCTATGTATCTCTACAAGTCTCTATGTATTTCCGTGAGTCTCTACGCATCTGCCTAGCTGTCACTTTGTACAACTGCAGCTGGGCAGAATGTTTTAATTCTAATCGGGATCTAAGGCGGCTCAACGAACGGAGCGACTTTCGAAACAGCGTCGCTGAACATATCGAGTGACAAACGAATCGCTGCTGATCGCCTTTCCGAGCGCCCCCCCCCACCCCTTGGCCCCCCAGGACTGTGGGTGAATGCGTCGCTCGGCCACTTTAAGGACGCGCTGTTTGCTCAGGAGTATTGGGAGATCAGGCGGGCGCCTCCAGATGTGACCCGGGCCGATGTGCAAAGATGAACACGTTGTGAATGTGCCCCTAGTGAGGGCGACGGGAGCTGCGCAGCTCCTGCGGATTAATTCGCGTGACTAGAAGCGCGTCTCTCTATCACGCGAGGGGATCTGGCCCCGGTTCGGTTGTTTTCTCCCCGTGTCCGCGTGGGTTTTTAAAATCTTAAATGTACATTCGGAACGCGCACACATTCATTCGCTGTCGAAGGTACTCATTCTACGAGAGAACTACTCAGAGGCGCGAGGAAAGCGCAGAGAGGCGGAGGAGGCAGCCAGGCGGTTTTGCCGGCGCGATATTGCCACAACACTGCTTCCTATATATTATGATGTTATCGGACAAATAATTATTGGTTTTTTTTTAAGTTGTGGGAGGAAACCGGAGAACCCGGAGGAAACCCACGCAGAACAGGGGGAGAACACACAAACTCTACACAGAAAGGCACCCGAGCCGAGATTCGAACCCAGGGCCTTCTTGCTGTGAGGCGCAGATGTTACCACTGCGCCACCCTGCCACCCATTGTCTATGAGCGTGCTGCTGTCTGGGTTAATTAGCGTGCTGACTAAATCACCCCAGGGTACCCTGCGATGGACTGGCGTCCCGTCATGGGTACAGCCCTGCCTTGTCCCTGCGTCTGCCGGATGAAGCGGGTATTGATAGTGATCATGACTTGTTGATCTAACGCGCGTTGAGCCCTAACGCTGTAGTCGCGAGGGCAAAGGCGGAGCCATACAGTTGCTGGCTCACTCCACTGCTGGCTGGCAGGCCTCCACTATAGCGAGCTCTAGAGAGCCGCTCCAAAGACTATTCTGGCCTGCTCTTGCACACTGGCCTGACGTCCTGTAATATGTGGGAGTTCCCACGCTTTACCCGACCACACACAACCTGTGGTGCACACATGTATATCCCTGCGTGGACAGAAGGGGTTTTTGGTGGATTTAAAACGTCGTTGCTTCAACCGTCGCGGCGGGGGATTGAACCGGTCACCTCTGGATAGCTAGTGCAGCGCACTGACCGTTACACCGCGGCAGCATTCATGAATGCTGGACCCTAAAGCTGTCGTGACGCACGGTTAACAAGAGTGACCACTGCTGTTGCTGACACCGTACATGAGTACTTCATTCCGTGGAGATGGAACGATAGATTCGGCTTGCGTGTAGGTGATCGATGGATGTTGCGAGGGCAGGGATTGAACCCAAGCGAGCAGGTTTGTAAAACTTGAATCAACGAGTCACAGCACACGCCGTTCTTGATTTCATGCGGTACATCATATGAGTCGCGAATTATCTTGCATCGTGTTTTAATAAACCGGTTTGTAACATCATTGGGATATGGGGCAAAATAGTATGGGATTATAGGTAGGGCGTTCCTTTTCCAGGTACAGGGACAGAAGTGGGAGTGCCTTACGTCAATAATCCTGACTCCAAGCCAGCCCAGCAACATTCCGTAAAAATATTGAGTGTTAAATTAATCCCTGACACGAGGTGCAATTACAATCTGCTCACGCCTTTACATCCGAATTTGTGGTCATTAAAAAAAAAATCAGCCGTAAAATAATAAGTAGATTCTGGAACAGTTTAACCTTTATTATGGATCATCAGCACAATGTAGCTCTCCTGCCCAAAAGCCATGATTGTGGTGAGGGCCATTAAACGGAGCGACCTTCCCAATAAACTGTGGAGCCTTCATAAAAGAGGAATTGGGAAAGTATAAAGGCTTGTTAAACAAGCTATAATCCTCTCCAGCTGATGAGAAACCCCATCAGCTGGACAAAACATGTGAGCACAGGCCAGAACAAATTGTCAAATTATACACGCTAAGATGAAATATATTTTGGCTGCACAGCATTATGGGAAAATTCCGCAATACCTATTAAGTCCACCAGAGCGCATGTACATGGTGAGCGTTAATTGGCCCGTGTGTTCAAGAAGAGATTCTGATTGAAACATTTCCGATGTTACGTTTTCGGAATGTTTAACTTCAATCTCCCGAACCTTGGGCACGTTTCTGAAATTCGCTCGCCTGTCAACCCAGTACTGTACACGGGAACATCGCAGTTGATTGGCAGGTTTTTTTTATTCGTCGGTTGATTTAAATTTGGTTATTTATGAATCATTGTATATATTTTTAAATTATTGTCAGCAATTCGCATGTTTGTTGTATCGCAGGAGTCCCGTAAAGAGCTTGCAAGCTCACTGGGTATTTTTTCTGCTGTAATAATAAACATAGATCTATCTAGGTTGCGAGCGGCGGGGTAAATAAAGTGTGGCTACTACCACCACTTCCAACATGTATGCTCAGTGTGGAAGAGTAGGCCAAATAATATCGAGTGAGGTTTTCGACAGCTATCTCTTCTGCCAGCAGTGGCGTGACCTTGCAACTGCAAGGCTGCACCTTTATGATTGACAGATGCTGGCACTTTGAAAGTAATTACAGAATCTATGCAGGTTAATTTTACCCTGCATATATTTTTCAGTGAATGCTGTTAGAATCTCTCTCAAGAGGTCATTTTTCGGCCTGGCCGTGTCGAGCGTTTCCTCCTCTTCTCCTCCGTGACGTTTAATGTTGGAGACATCTTCCAAACGTCTCAATCCTAAATCTTGATTATTGGTGTCGTGCACGGCCAGGACCATGTAACGTTTGTGAATGCATTGAACACGCATTTTCCCACGTAAATCACATACTCCACTTTGGTCTTACAGGTTATCAGAGGCTGGTTAGCGAGCACCTATTAAGGCTGGCTGAATGTCTTCTCAAGCCCTCACCATCTCTCATGATCCCGCGATGTAACACTCGGCCTCGGAGCTGATTACATCACTCCATCTCCGCGACGCGCGTTCGCTCAGAGATGGAAATAAATAACACTCGCGCGAACTGTAACAGAGATTAATCATAGCCTCACAGACTACAGGGACAAGTGCTCACTCATGTTAGTGAACACCTACGAAAGGGGGTGGTGTCTCCAGAACCATGCCCGGCCGCCTTTGTCTCCCCAGTGCCGACGTATACAAACCGCACCTGTGCTAATTTAATGCGAGTTGACATGTATACACCCACGCACGCACACTTATATGGTAATATAAACACACAAATCTGTTACCAAAGGCTCCGTAGTGTTGTCAGTGTACTGTTATTCAGCAGTGCATTAGAGACCAGAGGTGAAATGGCCTTTTGCTCTGCCTGTCACTAAAGCGCCCCCCCCCCCAA
>JAZEWU010000021.1:3637532-3656175 GCA_036362915.1 Geotria australis
CCCCCCCCCCCAATACACCCCCGCGGAATCCTAAGAATCCAAAACGCAAGTCACTTTCGGTCTCGGCAGATCAAAGAGCCGGGGCCAGAGAACGCGCTATAAGGAGGGGAGAGGCTCCCCTTCGCTCGGCCACATCTGGTACCAATCAGGGCCCAGAGATTCTCGCTGGAGGGCTTAAGGCACGCCGCCTCGCATACAGTGTGTGTGTAAGCCTCTACACGGGACATTAATGGGGTGTGAGGGGGGGCGTCGGAGGTAGTCGAGCTTCGGGGAGAGCGTTGGGAGGGTGGTGGTGGTGGGGAGCGGTGGCCCAGTGGTTAGCGCGCTGGGCTACAAAATCTGGGCACCCAAGTTCGAATCCCGCTCACGGCCAACAACAGTGACGATTTTCCGAACCGGTCCCTGGACCTCCCCTAGGTCGACTCGGCCTCAAATTAGTACCTAGTGCAGTGTGTAAACGTTGTCACTAGGGAGACAAAGGCGGCCGGGCGTGGTGCTGGTCACCCTCTCCTTCGTGTGCCGTGTCGACCTTCATAGGTGCTCGCTAACAGCACTTGCCCCAACAGTCTGTTAATGCTATACGGGGGATCTTTGTTTCTTTGGTGGGGAGGGTGGAGGGGAGGGTAGCGTGGTGGGGGGGTGCGTGGGTTGTGGGTGGTGTGGTGTTTGGGCGATTGATGGAGGTTTGGGCTGCGTGTGTGCGCTGGCGATGGCTGGCTAAAGTCAACTCGCGTTAAAGTGTCCCCCATTAGCGGCCCTGATCCAGCGGTGGAATTCCGCCTTTCTCTGCCAAGGTAGGGGTTGGATAAAGGTGAAGAGGCATCGGTGCAGCCCCCCCCTCGCCGCGATGGATTTGTTTACTCCACTGCTGCTGTAATCGTGCTGGGCAACTTCCAGCCCCAAGACTGTAACTTTGTGTCAGTCGGTGGTGATGTCACTCTTGGCTGGGAATCAAACTCACGTCGCCTCTACTCTGGTGGGTGATTAATTACCCGAGCGCTGGAGCTGAGTGCATTGTGGAAACCGACCGTGCATCTTCTGTGGATGGACTCGCCCCACCGTGGGAATGTGGAATTTTCATCGCCAGAGCTTGGAAGACAGTAGATTTTCGGAGCATCGCAATAAACGTTGGAGAAGGCGACACGCTCCGACTCTTTGACTTTTGACCTGTTCCCCTGATTAACCGCCAATTTGGGTAGTTAGCGCCGAGCCGGTAAATTCTCTGAATTATTTTGGAAATCAAACAGTTCTCCAAATCGACAGTTAATAATTTAATAAATACATGCTTAAACCCAATGATACTTATCCATGAACAAATACAATGTGTAACGGGTGGAGCGTGTTTTTCACTTTCGAGACATTCGTTCGCAAAGAGTATACGACTCAGAGGCGCGAGGAAACCCGCAGAGAGGTAGGGAGCGGGGAAGGCAGCCACGCGGTTAGCCGGCGCCAACATTTGCCAGACACTGCATCCTACGATGTTATCGGCCAATTAAATAATCCCTCCAACGAGGGGGAGCGAAACCTCGTGAAGGAGATAGAGAGAGGGAGCACTCGACACGGCTGTCCCGGAAGAACAACTTTGAACAGCAAACACCAGCGCGCACGAGGGTTTGTTATAGTAATAATAACAGCATTTGTAGAGCGCCTTTCACCCGAGGGTCACAAAGCTCTGCTCAAGGCTGTGGAGAGAACGGCACGCCAAGGACGCCAGTCCATCGCAGGGCACCGGGCGGCAATTTAGTCTGCAGGACAATTAACGTAGGCAGAAGCATGTCTTTAGACTGTGTGTGGGGGGGGGGAAACCGGAGTACCCGGCTAAACCTCACACGGACACGGGGAGAACATGCAAACTCCAGCCAGAAACGCACCTGAGCCGCGAATCTAACCAGGACAGGTTCTATCCGTCAGGCTGCACCGCTACTCACCGCACCAGCGCGCCGTCCCTACTTCACCCTCGCTATACAAAGCAATCGCGCTTCGAGTGTACGCGGAATGGCAGACACTTTGGAAACTCTTAGGCAGATGTGTACATGACATCAATATGCCACGCGCTGCAGAAACCAATATCGCCGCAAACTCGCTGCAGGATTGAATCCGTCGGCCAAATAAATCTCCACGGCAGGCCAACTTTAATTTAATGTTGACCAAAAGCTTGACCCCCCCGGTAACCTTGCATAACCTCGTAATTTTTCATTAATGGACACAAGGCGCAGGCGCGGACGACACACACACACACACGGCCCCTGTGTGTGTGTGCGTGTGTGTGTGTCTGCGCGGTGTGCGTCACCCTAGTTCACGATCTCCACTTCGAACCCAGTGACCCGGGTTAAATCCGCGGCGAAGAATAACAACATCGGGGAGCGAGCGGCGTCTGAACGCGGTGCCCGGGTGGTTAACGAGTCGCAGGTGTGGGGCGCTGCGAGCGTCGGTTTCGGGGAGACAAAGGCGGCCGGGGAACGGCACCGGCAACGCCGCCGCGTCGCGCGGCCTCGTTGGTCTCGATAGGAGCTCGCTAACGGTGCTTTTCCCGCTAAGATCTGTGAAAGGCTATATATATGGGTCACCTTTGACCTTATCGATGGAGATGGAGCGATGGGGGAGCAAAGGAAGGATGAGGAGGGGCGTCTGTGGAGGAGATAATAATAATAATAGCATTTATAGATGGGAGCGATGGGATCAGCTCGCTTGCGTACGTTGGATCGGCGGATCATTAATAATAATAATAATTTTACATTTATAACGCGCGCATATTCATTCAGCGTCGAAGGTACTCCTTCGACGAGAGAACGACTCAGAGGCGCGAGGAAAGCGCAGAGAGGCGGAGGAGGCAGCCAGGCGGTTTGCCGGAGCCAAATTGCCACACGCCGCTTCCTATATATTATGATGTTATCGGCCAAATAATTAATGAGTGTTTTTTTTAAGTTGTGGGAAGAAACCGGAGAACCCGCAGAACATGGGGAGAACGCACACACTCCACACAGAAAGGCGCCCGAGCCGAGATTCGAACCTGGGGCCTTCTTGCTGTGAGGCGCAGATGTTACCACTGCGCCACCCTGCCACCCTGCCACCACATCAGGAGAGGTGGCGATGGCATCATCTAGCAGTGGATTGAGTGTCACCGTTATTATCAGTACCTGCTTAATCCTGTGTACAGGGAGCTGGAGCCTATCCCGGCACACACAGGGTACAAGGCAGGGCTATTACCCAGGATGGAATGTGAGTCAATCGCAGGGCACCTGTGGTGCGATGCAGTCCGCCGGCCAATTAACATAGGGAGCTGCATGGTGACGTTGAACCGTGGGAGGAAACCGGAAATCCTGGGGAAAACCCACAAGGACACGGGCGAGAACGTGGAAACTCCACACAGAAAGGTACGCGAGCCGGGAATCGAACCGGGCGGCTTGCTGTGAGGCAGCAGCGCTACTCATTCTACCACCGTGTCGCTCCTTGAGTGTTGCTCGTGATCGTAATTATGGTGACAACAATCCTGGCTGCCTGAATTCTGAATTCGATCGCCGGCGATGCCACCATGGTCGTGGATCTTGCGTAAGTAACCTCAGCCTTGAAAGAGAGGACCTTCTAACCGCAGTGTGTGAGGATACACCGGGAGAGGCTTTGTTGTGCTTGCTGTTGTGTTTGTGTTCGTGAGTTAAATACCTCGTGTTTTCTACTGCTCATCACCGCGCCAGTTGAACTGAGTCAACAGTCCGATTGCCATTGCTGTTTACTGATTTCAACGTCTGCTGAGGGCGGCACGGTGGCGCGGTGAGTAGCGCTGCCGCCTCGCAGCAAGAAGGAGGCCTGGTTCGAATCCCAGCTCGGGTGCTTTTCTGTGTTGAGTTTGCGTGGTCTCCCCGTGTCCACGTGGGTTTTCGCCGTGCACTCCGGTTTCCTCCCACAGTCCAAATACATGCTGCTGCATAGGTTAATTGGCCTGCGGACTAAATTTCTCCCGTTGCCTTGTGATGGATGGCCGTCCCATCCTGGGTATAGCCCTGACTTGCGCTCTGTGTCTGCCGGGATAGGCTCCGGCTCACCGCGAACCTGATCAGAATGAAACGGTTTGTGACAATAGATGGATGTAATAAATATTTGTTGAAAAAGTGCACGTTAAAGACCCCCCCCACCGACATTCAAAAACGATGTGTATGGTTGCGATCACAACAACAATCCCCAACACGGTGTTTAACCCTTACTCTAGAACCACCGGTGGGTTCAGATGAGACTGCGATCGGCCGCGTTTGTATTGCAAACCAGCTCGCGAGCCGCCAGTGGTCTCCCGCATGTCCGAATAGAGGACGTCAGTCATACATCAGTCATTCAAAAGATGTTGACATTAGCAATTGCGTTATCAATTTCACCTCGGCTGGGCACTGAGCGGTGAGTGCTGTGATTTGGCTCCCTATACAGAGCAGTTCCTTTGACTTAACACAATTTTACACAAAACCCATAGCATGAATGTGACATTGACGGGGCCCGCCAATGCGATTTTTCTGCACGCATTGCTGGAAAAATGCATTCTTATTCCGCAATTTAGGGGCAATGACTGTCGCGGAACGAATGGCAACTCACAGGATTTGTCGTGAAAATAAATAAACGCCGGGCTGGATCGCGTGCTCCGCGTGCCGCAGAGCGCTCGGCTCTCAGATTGAAGGTTCCGAGTTTAAACCCGGGTTAGAAGAGGGGCTTGACTCGGCCAATCGTCTCTCCAGCGTGGCTGGACTAAGCCGCCTCTACGTAGGGTTTGTCGCGGTTGTGCTGAACGGCTCCGAGATTTGTTTTTATCATCATCTTTCTCAGTACCAGCTTCATGACAGGGTCTCGGGAGGCCGGAGCCTATCCAGGCAGACGCAGGGCGCAAGGCAAGGCTATACGCAGGATGAGACACCAGTGCATAGCGGGGTACCGGGGGAAAATGTAGTCAGCAGGACAGTTAAACTACATACATATATACATTTTCAGAAACAGCTTAATCCTGTACAGGGTCGCGGTGAGCCGAAGCCTATCCCGGCAGACACAGGGCGCAAGACAGGGGGACACCGAGGATGGGATGCCAGTCCATCGCAGGGCACCTGGGGCGATCTACTCAGTAGGCCAATTAACCTGGCAGCATGTCTTCGGACGGTGGGAGGAAACCGGAGTGCCCGGCGGAAAACCGCACACGGACCCGGCGAGAACACGCGAACTCTACACAAGGCAGGCGGCGCCCGTATCGAGAATCGAACCCGGGGTTGGCTTCTTGCTGCGAGGCGTCAGCGGCACGATGAGCGAGACTCCTGAGCGGGACGCGGGGAGGCCGCGCGGGGAGGCCGCGCGGGGAGGCCGCGCGGGGAGGCCGCGCGGGGAGGCCGCGCGGCCGGGAGAGGAGCTACGAGAGTCGGTGTCGCGGGACCGACGGGGGGAGACCTCCAGCACCGACGCTGGGGTGACATCGGTCGCGAGAGGTTGACTCGGCGTCAACCGTGCCGCAGCAGAGCCACCGAAATTACAGTGCTGTGTGCTGACATCGGTGGCTTGCGCTGCGCTGACCTCTTGACCTTGACCTAAACGTATGAATCTTAAATGTCATGCGTTGTGGGGGGGGGGGAATGTGTGGGGGTGGGGGGCGGGTTGACTCCTTAATGCGGGCGTAGGCGACGCGGGCAGTCGATAGGTCTCGCGAGTGCATAAGCAAGACATGACTGATCTGGTGAGCACGTTTGTTTGAGGCGAAACAGCCACATTCGGGGGAGATTCGCTGCAGGCAATCGTTTCAATCATGGAGAAAAGGGCTTGCATTTAGAACACTGGTGTGCGCGCCCGTGTGTGTGTGTGTGGGGGGGGGGAGCGGTGGCGCGGTGGTTAGCGCAGTGTCGCTCCGAAATCCCTTCGACGCGAGTTCGATTCCCGCTTAACGGTCGCTGATGAATATCTGAACCGCTCCCGGGCCTCGTCCAGGTCAACTCAGCCTTAAGCGAGTATCTGGTGTCGTGTGTAAATGTTATCACTGAGGAGACAAAGGCGGCCGGGCGTGGTGCTTGTCCACGGCACCCTCTCGTGCGCTCTCTCAACACTCTTCGCTAACAGCACTTACCGCAGATACTTGTTAAAGGCTATCCGGGGGATCTTTGTCTTTGTGCTTGACAACATCAACACGAGGAAGACAAAGGGGGCGGGGGTGGGGGGTGCTGATCACAACAGCTCCTCGCGTGCCGCCAGTCTTAATAACTACTTATTAACGGAATTTAATAAGTGCGTCTCTAAGAGTCGATGGGGAATGTTCGTATCCATGTGTTGTTAGTCGTGCGTGTGGTCGTTGTGCGTGCATTGTGTGTTGCTGATGGCAGACCGGATTCCTTTAAACATGAGCAATGGGGAGACAAAGGTGGCTGGGTCCTGCTGGCGACCCTACCCTTTGTGGTGCAACTCCACCGTTAATTGGTGCTCACTAACCGCACTTGTCCCTACAGTCTTTGTAAGCTATATGGTGGATCTTTGACGTTATGTGTGTATTTGTGTTTGAGTATAACACCAGTGACGATTTTCTGAACCGCTCCTGAGTCTCCTCTAGGTCGGCCCAGCCTCGAATGAGTACCTGGTACGGTGTGTAAACATCGCCACTAGGGAGACAAAGGCGGCCGGGCGTGGGGCTAGCCACCGAACCCATCGTGTGCCGTGCTGGTCTTTATAGGAGCTCGCTAATAGCGCTTGACATTACAGTCCATTAAGGCTATACGGGTATCTTTTGTCCTTTCTTCGTGCAAATACACACGAATGTCTAACTGTGTGTTTGTTTGATTGTGTGCTGATGTAAGTGTGTACGTAAGTATGGTAGGAATATCTGCACATTTTTGTTCATTTGTGCATTTGCCTATATGTGCATATGTGTTGTGTATTCGTGTGTCTGTATATAGACCATAAATACAAAGATCCCCCGTATAGCCTTAACAGACCATAGGGGCAACTACCGTTAGAGACCACTTATGAAGGTCGACACGGCGCACGAGTGGGTGGGTGACCAGCACCACACCCGACCGCCTTTCTCTCCCGAGTGACAATGTTTACACGCTGAACTACGTACTCATTTGAGGCTGAACCGACCTAGGGGAGGAGGCCCAGGACCGTTTCATAAAATCGTCACCGGTGTTGGCCGTGAGCGTGATTCTAACTCGGGTGGCCAGCTTTGTAGCCCAGCGCGCTAACCACCGGGCCACCGCTCCCCAAACACATACGTACGTACACTCGCGTACGTACGTACACACACACACGCAGCGCGCATCTGCCTATCTTGTGTGTGCATCTCTATTCGCGCGTGCCCGTGTACCGCATACGCTCGTGCGTCTCCGTGCATATGTACCGCTCTCAGTGCGGTCTCGTGCTTTGTTAGAGAATGTGTCTAAATTACAGCCGTGGACGTGTGTGTGTGTCCGCGTGTGCGTGTGTGTGTCCGCGTGTGTGTGTGTGTAGCGTCTCAGCTGTAATGAAGTCTGAGCCATCTCTGAGCGCGCTGCGTACACAGATAGGAGGCTCATATCGATTTCCCGTTACGCCCAGTTAGGAAATGAGCTGAGAAAGTGCCAGCCTCCGTTATCTGCTGCTCAGTTGGCCAGTCCTTTGTTCCTCTCTGTCCCTCCCTCCCTTCGCTCCCTCCATCCCTCCACACACCCCTCCCTCTCTCTCCAACTAGATTGTCTGCTTCTGCGCATGTACGTGAGTTCGTGCACGTGTGTGCGTGGCGTGCCACTAGGGAGACAAAGACGGTCGGGCGTGGTGTTGGCCACCCACCCCACTCGCCTTTATAGGTGCTCGCTAATGGCACTTGACCCTACAGTCTGTGAAGGCTATACGGGGAACGTTGTCTTTGTGTGGTGGCGAGCCGTAGCTCAGTGATTAGCTGGCCTACAAACCTGGCCACCCGAGTTCGATTCCCGCTCACGGCCAACACTAGAGGCGATTTTCTAAACCGGTCCCGGGCCTCCCCTAGATTGACGCAGTCTTAAACGAGTTTAGCAGTGTGGTCATGGAAAAAAAAGACACACAAGGAAGTGAAAGTTGGCCATTAATCCTTGTCTATAATATATCCCTTTTATGGGTTGTGTCACGTAAACAATGTGTCGTAAACCCGCGTCCACCAAACACAGCCAATTTGTAACGTTCGTCGCGTGAACAAAACGTGCCAATTCTTTACTACTTCAGCACATCGGTACGTTGGAAAGCGAACCCACACCATTTACATACTGTCTTCACGTCAAATCCTTGTCTGCTGATCTGGTAGTATGACTAGGCGCGTGCAGCCAGCACTTGTGTGTGGGATCGTGTGTGTTTGTGGGTTGTTTGTGGGGAGCGGTAGCCCAGTGGTTAGCGCGCTGGGTTACAAATCTGGCGACCCGAGTTCGAATCCCGCTCACGGCCAACACCAGTAACGATTTTCCGAACCGGTCCTGGGCCTCCCCTAGGTCGACTCAGCCTTAAACGAGTACCTGGTGCGGTGCGTAAACATCGTCACTAGGGAGACAAAGGCGGCCGGGCGTGGTGCTGGTCACCCACCCCCTCGTGTGCCGTGCCGAGTCGACCTTCATAGGTGCTCGCTAACGGCACTTGCTCCGACAGTCTGTTAAGGCTATACGGGGAATCTTGTTTTTTTGTGTGTTTGCGGGTTGTTTGTGTGCTGTGTGTGCCAGATATGGTTCATCGCCTCCTTAATAGTAGCGAAACAGAGCATCTCATCACTGCCAGTCGCCCACTCCCCTCCCGGAGGAAGCCGCTCACACTCACTCAGAATTCATCCGTGCTCATATCTGCTTAACCCGGCCACCTTACATAATCACTCGGACACATAGTGCCGCAGCTGGTTTATTGCACGATATGAGCAGCTAGAGGAACACGTCAAATTACAGAACAGAGTCAAATCGGAGACACGATATTGCCCCCGGTGCCCTGTGATGGACTGGCGTCCTATCGAGGGTATAGCCCTGCCTTGCGCCCTGTGTCTGCCGGGATGGGCTCCGGCTCACCGCTGCCCATGTACAGGATTAAGCGGTTTCTGACAATAGCTGGATGGCTATTAAGCGGGCTGGAGCGTTTGGTTGCCGTTTAAAAACTGTTCTTTCGGGATAGCCGTGTCGAGCGCTCCCTCCATCTCCCTCGCGACGTTTCGCCTCCCACGTTGGAAGATGCCGCACGTTGGAGGCAATCATCCAACGCTGGAGGCAAAACGTCGCGAGGGAGAGATAGCAAGCGCGCTTGACACGGCTATCCCGAGAGAACAGCTTTGAAAAGCAACCAACTTGAGTCTATCCATCCATCCATTTTCAGAAACCGCTTAATCCTGTACAGTGTACAGGGTCGCGGTGAGCCGGAGCCTATTCCGGCAGACACAGGGCGCAAGGCAGGGATATACCCAGGATAGTACGCCAGTCCATCGCAGGGCACCTGGGGCAATTTACTCAGTAGACCAATTAATAATAATAATAATAGAATTTATATAGCGCCTTTCACCCGAGGGTCACAAAGCGCTGCACAAAGCTGCAGAGAGAACGACATGTCAACGACAGAGCACGGAAAATCAGCAAGAATTTTTTTGGGGGTTTTTTAACGTGGTAGCATGTCTTTGGACGGTGGGAGGAAACCAGAGTGCCCTGCGAAAACCCACGCGGACACGGGGAGAACCAGCCAACTCCACACAGAAAGGCCCCCGAGCCGAGATTGGAATTCGGGATCTTCTTGCTGTGAGGCGGCAGCGCTACCCACTACGCCACCGTGCCGCCCACCAACTTGAGTCGAGTCGTGAAAACCTACATGAGTACGTGATCGTCTTTCAGAAATTAACAAAGCCTGGTGACACTCTGGCATTCCTACGAGCCATCTCGTAGAAATGCGGAATTTCCACCACTCGCTCATTGTCGAAAGTGGAAGGGACCCGATACTCAGTTGAGCAGATGATTTAGGATTCGTTTAAATGCAAGCCCTTCCGAAAGACAGTTTTGCATATGCATATGTAAACAATATATTTCATTTATTTACGAGGAGTACCTGTCTGACAGTAACATGAACTTAAATAAATACTCATTAATTAATTGACCGATAACATCCTAATATACAGGAAGCAGTGTGTGGCAATATGGCGCCGGCAAACCGCCGGGCTGCCTCCTCCTCCGCCTCTCTGTGCTTTCCTCGCGCCTTTGAGTCGTTCTCTCGTCGAACGTGCACCTTCGACAGTGAACGAATATGTGCGCGTTATATTTGTAAAATTATTATTATTATTATAAACAGGCGCAAATCGAAAAAGACGGTGCAAACATTATCCCAAAGAAGGGCACGCATGCGATCTGCATAACGCGGTAAATAATCAGTTTTTACACGTGCAACGCGATGCATCTAATCACGAGAGGGGGCCGGGGGGGGGGTGTGAGGGGGGGAACAGTGGGGAACAGGGGGGAACCCGGCGCGATTCCCCGAATCAATAAAACATTATATCCGCGCTAAACGTGCACTTTGCACTCTCACATTTACATTTTCAATGCGCCACACTCTGCCACTCCATCCGACTGTGACATGACCCCCACCCCGCTCCAGCTGACCCCACAATAACATTATCCGGCTCACGCACACACACACACACGAAAATAAATAAATTCAAGGCTGCCCTGCTTAGGAACTACCATACCTGCGGGTCGAATCGAAATAGTTTATTTTTTATATTTTATTTCTTTTTGTGGCCGATACTCCTCTGACGGGTCAAGTATATGGGATGGCTGATGCAGCTGGTATTGATTTCCAATGGCTAGGTACACAGGGCTCGAGGGCAGTGACCTGGCGATCTCAACACGCCACCTCCTCTATAGTGCCGCAGTTAGGAATGGGTGTAAAGGTCACGTTAAAATTCTCGTGGCAGCCCAACTCAATTCCCCCTTCAGCATCTCCGCTCTCCACCCCCCGTGTTTCCACCTCCCCCACAATCCAGAGGCAATAACCCTGACTAAGCGAGCACGGAACACAAGGCCTGCCCACCCATCGCTCGGGGCGGTTCCGCCTCGGGCCGAGCGTGGAATTAGCACCCATTTGGATTCTGTTTAGTCAGAGCGTGTGCGTGTATGTGTGTGTGTGTAAGGTGCTTGCTAACAGCACTTGATCCTGCAGTCTGTTTAGGCTATACTGCTGATCTTTCTGTCTGTCAGTCAACCTGTAACACCTGGGTCTGTCCCGTGACCTCCTGCCAGAGAGGTTTTGACACTTAACCTGGCCCACGCGGCAGGATGACGTGACCGCTGCTTAGTGGCGAGCGGCGGCTGTTGTTGGCTGTGAATGGCACTTAACCCAACAGGCTGTCTAGGCTACACGGGGGACCTTTGTATGTGTTCTAGGGCAGCGACATTTAGCAGCCCAACTTCACATCCCACTCGTGGCTAACGTCAGCGGCAAATATCAGAACCAGTCCTGGGACTCCCGTAGGTCGACTCGGCCTTACGTGAGTATCCAGTGCAGGGTCTGAACATCAAGCACTGGGGAGACAAAGGCTGCCAGGCCTGATGCTGACCACACCACCCCCTGGTGCCCCCGTGGGCCTTTATAAGAGTAGCTAACGCGACTCAACCCTTCGCTCCGTTAAAGGCTCCAAGGGGGGTCTCCTGTGTGTGTGTAGAGGAAGTTGTGAAAGACGCCACTGCGTAGCTTGGAGGCATCTGCCCTCCATCAACGGGCAGAGGCGGAGGACGCGTGACCCCAGCAGAGATAGATAGATGTTTGTTATTACGGCGGAAAAATAGCATGTAAGCTTGCAAGCTCTGAAAGCGGGTTTCCTGCGATTCAATAAACGTGCGAAGTAACCGGTGTTAGAGGTGGCAGCCAGTGTAAGAGACAGGAACCAGTGCTCGAGACGGGAGCGATAGGTGGATAGATGTGTATTATTACGGCAGAAACTACACTGTGAGCTTGCAAGCTCTTGAAGCGGGATTCACGCGATACAACAAACGTGCTAATTCACCAACATATATTATAATCGTCAGGTAATGCAACGAGTGTCACAAATGTACGGCATAAAATCGTGCAGATATAAACGTTAACCCATAATCATACGGTGAACAGAAATACATAGTGTTGCACGAGACAGAAAGATCAAATAATTACAATACATTACGAATAGACACAGTAGTGCAAAAGTGTAACGTTTCCCGCTCACGGCCAACATCAGTGACGATTTTAACCCCTCACCTGTTCACGAAATGAGACCTTAGCAGGAGTGCTTAACTCCAGACCTGTTCACCAAGAGAGATCCTAGCAGGAGTGTTAAGCTCCAGGTGACATAGCTCTGAGGTTCACTGAAACACGCAGGCTCTTACACCACGATACGGTTACGACCCATGGGGCGGCAGAATATATATGTAAATAGAAAAAATCGTAATTACACGTACATGGTTAGGAACATTCCCACGTAACGCGGCATGAAATTAAGATACATTGCGGCATCGTAGGACCCAACGGGACGGCGAAGTCATGGGCATTCCTTTATCCAGCAGTGGACAGATCGTGGCTCATGATGACGGCATTGCACAGGCCCTCACGCAGCTGTGGGTGGACAAACACGGGTCGTGTATGTGCGTGCGCATTTTTGCATATGTATTAGTGTGTATTTGTCAATGTGTGGATGTTAAGCCGCGTGTATGTATTGGCCTGAATATATATTACAATGTGTGTATGCATACCGTCATCTAGGCCTCTGCGTATGCATATATGCATGTGGATGCCTTCAATACCGCACAGAGAACAGCAAAGCGATGTGTTTAAGGCCCCATCTCTCACCACCAGCCTCTTACAAGCCGCAAAGCACGACGACTAAGATCCCCCGTATAGCCTCGGCAGACTGTAGGGTCAAGTGCCGTTAGCGGGTAGCGCCCTTTGAAGATCGACACGGCACACGAAGAGGTGGGTGACCAGCACCGCGCCCGGCCGCCTTTGTCTCCCCTAGTGGCAATGTTTTACACTCCACCGCACTAGGGTCCTCACTTGAGGCTGAGTCGACCTAGGGGAGGCACAGGACCGGTTCAGAAAATCGTCACTGGCGTTGGCCGTGAGCGGGATTCGAAGTCGGGTCATAGCCAGATGTGTATCCCAGCATTGCGCTAACCAACTGGGCTACCGCTCCCCATACCGAGGCGCGCTCGCACAACCATCGCTTCTGCTCAACCACTAGCTCCTCTTATATGAGATGCCGACAGAGTGGTGCGAGGGGGGGCGGCGGGTGGTTGCGGTGTAGGGAGGGAGGGTAAAAAAAAAAAACCCCAACCAAACAAATAATAAAAATAAAATCAACTCCTACAGCAGCCTGAACAATCAGAGGCACTGGTCTCGGCAAGCAATTTAGATGAGACTGGAGGCTCAGGCACAATAGCCTGACCATTCAATCTGGCTTTAGCCGCTTACAGTCATTGATCCGCACCGAAAATCCAATCCAAGTGATGGGGTCCCAAATAAGCAGTCTATAACGACGCGAGGCAGCCGTGGGTTGTTCACCTCGCCTCCCGCGCGCCGGCCGCCTCTAACGCAACGCCTTTCTATCGCTCCCCCCTGTCTCGAGTACCCGGGTCCGTGTCTCCCTCCCAACCCCGTGTCTCACTCCGGTCAGTCCCGTGTGTCCTTCCATCCAGCGTCTCCCTCCGTCCCACGTCTCCCTGGGGATCAAGGTAGAAACGGTTCACGTCGCGATCCCTGTCAAGTAAAATACTTGGTGTTTACCGACAAATTCTACCAAACACTTCGAAGCCGAGGAGCTGAAAGACAACGATTTCCAGAAGCTCAACAGATGCCAGAAGCCCCCTCACTCTGGAGCAAGAAGAGAGGCCAATGCCCGCCGTCTTTAAGGCCAGCACTGACTATTATATCTCTAAATGTTGAAGAGCTGTCTGCAACTCAAGAAGAACTTGTTGCAATGGGGAAATGTCATAAAACCATCACGCTTCAAAGAATCGAATCGAATTCGAATGACGCCCTCCCCGCCACCACCTTCTATTGCACGTATTCCATCCATCCATTTTCAGAAACCGCTTAATCTTGTACAGGGTCGCGGTGAGCAGGAGCCTGTCCCGGCAGACACAGGGCGCAAGGCAGGGGTATACCGAGGATGGGACGCCAGTCCATCCCAGGGCATCTGGGGAAATGTAGTCAATACGCCAATTAACCTGGCAGCATGTCTTTGGACGGTGGGAGGAAACCGGAGTGCCCGGCGAAAACCCACACGCGGACACAGGGAGAATATGCAAACTCCACACAGAAAGGCTCCCGAGCCCAGATTCGAACCCGGGACCCTTCTTGCTGTGAGGCGCAGATGTTACCGCTGCGCCACCTCTCACGATCGTGCGATGCGACGATTTAAGCGGCAGCTCGCACGAGCTGATTTCACGGCTCCGTCTCTTTGCTTGACGTGCCCTCAGATGCTTTACATTCCTTGGCTGCCACTCTGCCGTTATCTTGTCCATCGTGGTGGAGGGGGTTTGCTTGTTCCGATGAATCCCAGAGCTATGTCACCTGGAGTATAGCACTCCTGCTAGGGTCTCCCTTAATAATAATATAATTTATAATAATAGCATTTGTAGAACGCCTTTCACCCGAGGGTCACAAAGCGCTGCACAGGGCTGCGGAGAGAACGGCACGCCACCAACGATAGAGAACGGGAAATCAGCAACATTTATTTATTTATTTTGAAACGGGTCTGGATTCGAGCACCTCTGCTGGGGTCTCCCTTGGTAAACAGGTCTGTTGGGAGAGCGCTCAGTGACACGGCTATCCCAAAAGAACAGCTCTGCAACCAACCGTCGTGGATCGAGCCGTGAAGACCCGACACATCGGCACACCGTGTGCAGAATCTCCGCGTTGCCCGCCGCTCGCGAGCACGCGGTCAGGGCGTGCATCGGTCGCTCACTCCCACAGTCGATAAGTATTGGATGAAAATTTACACGTGGGACCGGGAAGACAATAAGTTAGCCGAGAGAACATCGCGGATATATGAGACAGATATAGCTCTTTAACGATTACATCAGACACGGGGTTAACCTTCTCGCACGTTGGTCAATGGGAGAATGTACGCTCGTAAGACAAACTACGAGGGCCCGAGTGCTCAAATACTCCCGTGTCGTGAAAAATACAATTACATAGCCCCGTGCGCGGCGAGATTGAAATTATACAGAGATTCCTGTAACCGCCGTGCCCCCGATACTTTGGCGGGGAGCGAGCGGCAGATTTGGCGGTGATGCTCGCCTCTAAGCCTTCGTGTTGTGACACAAACTCGACACGTTCATCAATAACGGTGCCCTGAACTGGGACACATTTCTAGCAGAGGGTCCTGGCGCGGGCTTGGGTTGTGGGTAGGCGGGAGAGAAGCGGGACAAGCAAGTGGGTGGGAAACATCTGTGCAGGGATTCAGGTGATATTCCCCTGTGTGTGTGTGTGTGGGTTTTCTCCGGATACTCAGCTTTCCTCTCCTATAGATAGATGTTTATTCTTACAGCAGAAAATAGCCTGTGAGCTTGCAAGCTCTGGAAGCGGGATTCCTGCGATACAACAAACGTGCGAAGCACCGATTCGAGAATTGGTTAAATCATCCCGATAGTGAAAGCATGTTATTATTATTATGACTGGCCATTACGGTGGTCTGCGGCCGCCTAGGCCAGATCTGTGCTGACCGCTAGATGGAGATGATACGATCAGCTCAGAGCCGAGAGAACAGCCTGCAGCTGATTGGCGAGATCATCCGCAGACCAGCCAATCGGAACACTCAAAAACTGTGGAATGACACCCCGACCGCCGTATTATATTATCAGTAGGGTAGCAGGTGCAGGCATCCGAGGATGAGCTGGAGCAATGAAATCTTGTTCCAAGGATGTAACGCGTTCTTCTGAAGTCTATTTTTGATGACATTTGTCGCATTGACTTAGATTTCTTCCCAGATAAAGGCAGAACGATGCTTAGAAGCGAAGATGGTTGTGCAAAAAGTGGGAATTTGAAGCCGAAATAGCGTTAAAGTTTAGAAGAGTAATCAATAAGTGGGAAATGAAGTTAAAGTAAGATGTAAACGCAATTGTGCTGTGTGGATACAATTTTCACCTATGAAGGATTCCACCCTGCTACCCTCAAGCAGGCCTATTATTGTAGGCAGCAGAAGCAGCAACTTGGACTACGGAAGCAAACCGGAGTACGCGTCAAAACCCCACGCAGACAGGGGGGAGGCAGGGTGGCGCAGTGGTAACATCTGCGCCTCACAGCAAGAAGTCCCCGGGTTCGAATCTCGGCTCGGGCGCCTTTTTGTGTGGCGTTTGTGTGTTCTCCCCCTGTTCTGCGTGGGTTTCCTCCGGGTTCTCCGGTTTCCTCCCACAACTTAAAAAAAAAACTCATTAATGATTTGCCCGATAACATCATTATATATAGGAAGCAGCGCGTGGCAATATGGCGCCGGCAAAGCCGCCTGGCTGCCTCCTCCTCCGCCTCTCTGCGCTTTCCTCGCTACGCCTCTGAGTCGTTCTCTCGTCGAACGGGTACCTTTGACAGCGAATGAATATGTGCCACGCGTTATATACTTATTAGAGAACACGCAAACTCCGCACGTGCAGGCGGCACCCGAGCCGGGAATCGAACCCGGGGGGGGGGGCTTCCAGCCAGCCCAGCGTTCGTGATATATGCTGCGAGCGTCGGCCGTGCCGGTATCTGGATGAACTGGAAGGATAGGAGCGATGTGGTTCCTGCACCTCGCGCGACGCTGAGTGAGGGGCGCCGTGACGGCGTGATGCTATCACCCGGCACCCCATAGATTTAGGGGGGGGGGGCTACGGCGGCGGTAATCATCTCGTTGCGAGTGTTTCTGCTTTGTAGAAAGAAACAAACAACAAACCAAACAACGCCGTTGTGTGTTCAAACCCATTTGGGATGCGGTGTGTGCCCGTCTGTTTTTTTTTTCTCCAGCCGCTGACGTACAAACAAAGACAAAGATCCCTCGTTTGCACTCGTATATCGCACGGGCAAATTGCTTTTAGCGAGCGCCTATTAAGGGCACCGCTTAGCACGGGAAAGCACTGAGCCAACGGCGCGCGGGAGGCAGGCGTGGATGGCACCATGCCCAGCCGGGCATGTGTGTTTATGTCGTATGCTGATGATTAACACGCTGTGCCAGGTACTCGGTTAAGGCTGAGTTGACCTAAAGGAGGCCCGCGACAGGTTGTTGACATCGTTTCCGTACGTCCGTATCTTTTTCCCGCGGAAAATGGCGCCGTGCAAAGTGATTTTGACGACTACGAGAGGGCAATTTGGCAGACATTATTAGAACGTTATTAGGGCGTTTACGTTATTAGGACGTTTTGTTTCCATTATGAAGTTCACATGAATTGAGAGATTTGTCTCGTAACATTGAAATTGGAACATTTTCCGCATTAATAATGAAACTTTTTGACACTTAATAATTTAAATTTCGAAAACACAAAGTAAAGCCAGAAATTTGGCCGAAAACTCGAATAATCAGGTGTCACACATTACATCTAAAACTAATTCCTACAAGCCACACACCCAGCAAGCCAATTGCCCGTTGCGGTTAAGCGCCGTTAGCGAGCGTCTATTAAGGCCGACACAGCACACCAGTGGCCCACACAGCCCGGCCGCCTTTGTCTCCCTAATGCTGGTGTTTACACAGGGCATCATTAGGTACTCATGGACGGTTAATTTCACGTGTGACAGGTCGACATTGCTACGTGAACACACGCGCCATCGTTTCCGCACGAAGCTCCGTGGCTTTAGAGCAGCGCGCATTGGCCCCTCCTGTTGGGCCGTTGGTCCTAACGAGAGCACGCAGGTGCATTATCAATCATTGGCATTGTTTAGCTGTGACAGCCGCAATGTGTTTCTCTCGTGTTGATTGTCACCGGCGTAGATGTCCATGGCACAGCGAGTATTTCTAAAAACAGGTTGACGTAGAAGCATGCCAGACCGTGCGCTCTGTGTGGTGTGTAGAGGTGGCAGGGTGGCACAGTGAGTTGGCAACATTCATGCCGTAAAACAAGAAGGGCCCTAGTTCAATTCACGATTCGTGCCCCTTGCTAACATGAACACTGACCACTGCCAAACAGAGGACCCCGTTGCTGCTATGCCTATGTCACTTACACTTGTCGATCCATCCATCCATTTTCAGAAACCGCTTAATCCTGTACAGGGTCGCGGTGAGCAGGAGCCTACCCCGGCAGACACAGGGCGCAAGGCAGGGGAACACCGAGGATGGGATGCCAGTCCATCGCAGGGCACCTGGGGCAATTTTACTAAGTAGGCAAATTAACCTGGCAGCATGTCTTTGGACGGTGGGAGGAAACCAGAGTGCCCAGCGAAACCCCACGCGGACACGGGGAGAACATGCAAACTCCACAAAGAAAGGCCCCCGAGCCGGAATTCGAACCCGGGGCCTTCTTGCTGTGAGGCGGAAGCGCTACTCACTATACAATGCACACTTCCATCGTCCACATATCAAATGTACACGCGGCCAGATAACACATCCACGTTACAGGCACCAGCATATAGCTTTGTACAAAATACGTCGCGTTGAAATTTCGGACGTTCATATTAACACGCGCTAACTGTTACGTGTGACATGTGCACACGTGACACGCACACGCCACGACATGGACCCGCGCCGGCG
>JAZEWU010000021.1:3728656-3744348 GCA_036362915.1 Geotria australis
GGGGGGGGGGGGGATTATGATTTTTTTGTTCGAGAGTAAAACGTCAGTTCGACATCTCTATGTTGGAAGCCGCTGAGAGACCGCGGGAGAGAATGGAGAGAGCGGAGCACAGGCGTGGGTGTTGTGACACCCGCACTTTCACAGAAACATGATTCCATCCTCACCCCACATTTGCCTGCAACACCCGCGGCTGCGACGCGCCTGGCGGAGCGGGTGTCGGGGATCGTCGGGGATTTGCCGGGGGAAGCGGTCGCTCGAAACCCCGCCTGCCGAGGAATCGCGCTCACAATTAATCACCGCGTTAATGAGATGTCACCCGCCGCTAATGAGCTCGCTGGCTAACGCGCCTCGGAGGGGTTGCCCGGCGCTCGGCCCGGCGTGCCGCGTGGAGGCCGGGATGCTTTCCCTGCAGTCCCGAGTCTCGCGGGTTCGATCCCGTACCCGGGGATGCTGTGAAACGGAACGAACGGGGGCCTGGGTCCGCGCCTCTGTTTTGGTCACCTCGGCATACGTTGTCAGTCGGTGCGGGTAGTGTGGTCGGTGTTGTCGATGTTTGGGGAGAACGATGGAGGTGCACGTGTGTGTTCTGACCTGTTTGGTGGAGAGCGGCGGTGCAGCGGTTAGCGCCCTGGCGCTGCGAACCCGGCGTCCCGAGTTCGAGACCAGCTCACTGCCAATGTCGGTAATGATTTTTTTTAACAGGTCCTAGGCCTCACGTAGGTCGCCTCAGCCTCAGCCTAGTGTGGTGTGCGAAGATTGCCACTGGTGGCGGGCTCAAGTGCTGTTAGCGAGCACATACACGTACGTACACAAAGACAAAGGTCCCTCGCATAGCCGTAACAGACTGCAGGCTCAAGTGCTGTTGGCGAGTAGCGCCTATGAATCCCGGTGCAGGAGGAGGTGGGTGGCCGTACACACACACACACACGCACACGTGGACAGGCGTGAGAATGCGAAAAGAGGTGGCCTCCGATGTTTCTATGTTTGGCCCGGGGCGTATTTAAACACACAAACGCACACACACGCACAAGACAAAGACAAAGATCCCCTATATAGCCTTAACAGACTGTAGGGTCAAGTGCCGTTAGCGAGCACCTAGGAAGGCCTACACGGCGCGCAAAGAGGTGGGGGACCAGCATACACACAAATACAAAGATCCCCCGTATAGCCTTAACATACTGTAGGGTCAAGTGCTGTTAGCAAGCACCTATGAAGGTCGACACGGCACACACACACACGCAAACATACGCACTCTCACCGGCACGGCCTTAGTGCTTGCACAGCGAGGGTCTGCGGCTGCGAGCTTTGTCTGCCTGGCTGCGGCACCTGCTCTCTCTCTCTCTCACTCGGCCCCTTGTTTACCTTGTAGCTGTGCTGACCCGTTAGCCGACAATTAAGGAGACTAGCAGAGTGCCCGCTCCACGCGCGATCTTGTTCCGAGCGCGTAACGCGTCCGTCTTGGCGTCACGATGAAGGCGGACGAACGCCTAAGAAAGGTTGATGGCACTGGTGTTAACGTAATAATTGAGTGGCGAGTGAAGGTGAAATAAGACGTAAAATAAACACACCTCGGTGTTGTGGAGATGAAATGGGTTGCTCATGGAGGATTCCGTTCGTAATAATAATAATTTTACATTTTAACGCGCACATTCATTCAATGTCAAAGGTCTTAATTCGACGAGAGAACGACTCGGAGGATGTGGTCATTCCTGCGACATTGTACTACCAACAGCCGGTGACGTGGCCTTGACGGAGATGAACCTGGCGAGTTTCGATCAACGCGTGTCACCTTTGACACGGTGTGGGTTAATCCGAGTATTACAACGATGGATTATTGTATTCATACGTTAAAAAACACTTTATATATAAGAATTGTTTTCCAAAACAGTTTTAAGGGATAGCCGTGTCCGACTTTTCGCCTCCCACGTAGGAAGCAACCTCAGGTGTCCCTATATCTCCTGTCGCTCACCCTCTCTCCCTGTCTCCCTCCGTGTTTTTATTTATGGAAGTGACGGCCATCTTAGGGGGACGCTGGCAGATTTTTTCCGCTCTTAAGATTGCCAGATTCATGACCTTTCAGTGTATTCGAAGCAGCCTTATGCATTTAATTTTTTGTTGCTTTGTTTTTTTTTCTGTAGTTGTGCAGCGCTTTGTGACCCTCGTGTGAAAGGCGCTCTATAAAATGCTATTATTATTATTAATATATAGGAGGGAGTGTCTGGCGGTTTGGCGCCGGCTAACCGCCTGGCTGACTCCCTCCCTATCTGCGGTTTCCTCGCTACGCCTCGGTATCCGTGTCTTGTCCACGACCAGGCGTGACATTTTGCGGGGCGCGTTATACATTGTATAGTATTTTTTTTGTATTGTAATGGAGACAGGGATGGTAGATCGCACACAGATCAATGTGAGTTGCAACAAGCCCGTTTTAGAACATGCGAACTCAACACGCAAAAGGCACCCGAGCCGGGAATCGAACCCAGGATCCCTTGCCGCCTTACGGCAAGGGAACCTGGGTGAGTTCTAACAACCACGTGATAGTGACTGTGCTTGCGGAATATATCCAACATCGGCTTGTAGTTCCAACGCGATTTTCCCCGTGTTTGTTCGGAACCACCGTTTTAATTTGGAATATATCGCTGCAGGCCCATGTTGATATAACAAACACCACCCCCGACAGTTCTTGAGAAAACCGAGAGACGTATTCTGATGAGTCTAAACACAGTGACTCGCTGCGTAAAAACATGAAATCTTCGTTTCCCCCCCACCGATTTATCCCACGTGTGCTCTCGGTGTCGTGAAACTAAAAATGAATCTATTTGGAAATCTCACAGTGGACGGTGCACATGTTGTGTGTCAGGGAATGGCTGTGGTGGATTTTTTTGACGACAGTGAAGCACAGAAACACAGGGAAGAAAATGTGTAGGTTTTCACCGCTCGGTGTAAGAGAATTGCACTTTAAAGCTGCTCTTTCGAGATTGCTGTGTGGAGCATTCCTCCTCTCTCCTTTGTGACATTTGCCCCACACGTTGGGGACATTTCAAAGCATGATACGGGCATGTTATCCAGCAGGCCAATTAACCTAGGTAGCATTGCTTTGGACTGTGAGCGGAAAACCGGAGTACTCGGCGAAAACCCACGCGGGCACGGGGAGAACACGCAAACGTCACAGAGAAAGGCACCCGAGCCGAGAATCAAACCCGTGGATTTTTGCTGTGAGGCGGCGCCCGCATACCACCCCTGACCGTTGCAATAATTTACCTTCGACCAGATCGTTAAAGACAGACCATGACGGGAACACCAAAGGCACCCCTGTGTTAACGTGACACTCGCCTACACTGTCTGGCAATGCGGAGAGGCTACGGATTGCGTGTGGGGGGAGAACAAATAAAGTTTTAGGCCATGCGCTGAGCCGCCGGCAGCACAGTCGCGATAGCATCGGTGAAAAATGCAAAAGCACAATTTAAACATAAAAAAACGGGCTGTTTTCCTCGGGAAGAATTGACCGGCGCTGTCTGTTGCCTCGACCGTGATGACTACAGGAACCCAAGTGGAAGGCAGAGTTCTACATTCTAATCACAAGGAATTAAACATGTGTCACTGAAATTGTAATGAAGCTCTCGCTTAAGCATTGTGCCGCATGAATCTGAACGCCACCCCGTAACACGCGCACCGCTATATATATATGCTATATATATATGATGCACCTGACACGGACGAGATCACTCACCCCTGGGGTATTAAGATAAAACACACACACACACAGAGACACACTGCTACGCCGACACCTACACGCACAAGCACGCCACACACGCACAGGAACCTATCAAGATGTTTCTTCCTTTTGTATTGGTTTGGCTGCTCATGTAAGGGTAATTAGTGAGCCCCTGTTAATGCACCAAAAACAAAGATCCCCCGTATAGCCTTTACAGACTGTTGGGGCAAGTGCCGTTAGCGAGCACCTATGAAGGTCGACACGGCACACGAGGGGGCGGGTGACCAGCACCACGCCCGGCCGCATTTGTCTCCCTAGTGGCTGAGTCGACAGACACAAAGATCAAAGATCCCCCGTATATACTTAACAGCATGTAGGGTGGCCAGCACCATGCCTGGCCACCTTTGTCTCGCTAGCGGCCATGGTTACACACCGCACTCGGTATTAATTTAAGGCTGAGTCGACTTAGCGGAGGCCCAGGACCGGTTTAGAAAATCGTCACTGATATTGGCCGGGAGCGCGAGTCAAACTCGGGTGGCCAGGTTTGCAGCCCAGCCCGCTAACCGCTGAGCTACCGCTCCCCACAGACACACACAGAGACGGCAACAACAGCAAACGCCGTTGGCCAATAAGTGACGGTGACGTCACCACTGCGCCTGTGCCAGGCCAGGTGCACCTTGACACACAGACACTCACAGACCGATCAATAACACCGCAGGAACAAATAAACATTCCTCTAGGATAATTAACACGACAACCACAACACACATCACAGCATCTCACACCTTCCCCACACCGTGACAGTCACAGTCAGACTGGCGGAGTGATTAGCACCCAGCAGTGAACACAGGCAGGCAGGCAGGTGGGGGGAGGGAGGGAGGGAGGCGAAGAGGGGAACAGAACGAAGTGGCCATATATCATTGAGATGCACGGCCCAAGCAAGGCAGACATATTACTTACAGCGCCCCGCGTGAAACTGATAAGCTTCTGTGCGGCTGATAAGAGCCGCAGCCACCGCCAGCACTACTCGGCTTGCCGATGGATTTAATAAAGAGAGAGTGAACTTGTAACGGCCAGAGCACTGGGAGTAATTGGCTGGGGTTCTCTCCGATAAGCCTCGCAACAGCAAACTGCCAAGTGATATTTAGTTTTTATTTATTTTATTATTTCAATTCGACCAATTTGGTCGCGCGTTGGGGTGGTTTTTTTTTTGTGGTTAAAGCCGGATAGTTTGCGGCCGGTGCGATGTGCCGTACGCGGGCTCGCGCGCGGCTTGTCATTTCGTCGGATTATTAAGCAGCGAGTATTTTACCCGTTACTGTGTCATTCATTGTGGGCAACAGACCTTTCGTGTCACGAGAGCCCCCCTCCCGCATGCCTCCCTCCCGCTAAATGTGACCGTCCTAAAAATAAATGAAATAAAATAAGTGCTTAATGCGTTAGCGTAATCCCACACTTTGATTTTGGCGTAATTAATTCTCCGTTTGATATCGCGGGTAATTATGCCCCATGACATTTTTAATCCTTTTTATTCAGCAATATGATTAACAAATCATTTCTCCACCAATTATACATTTGTCCAGAGGCGGATGCATAAAGGCACGCGGGCCAAATTCTGGAAGGCGAAACTTTGATGATTAATAATGCTTTTCTTTGTTCTGCAAAATGCTACCAACCGGAAAAATTGTACGATTTTTTTATTTTATTTATTTTTTGCTCGCACAACATTTTCAGGAAATTAAATTCGGGCAGCCGCTATCTGCTTGTACGCAAAGTGTTTTTATGAAGGTCCGTAGATGCTAAACTGAGGCCGCAAAATTGGGCTTGCAAACATGTCTTGAAAATATTCGGGCCCCGATAACGGTGCGTAAACCAACACAGAGCCCCTCGACCACATTAACTCCACCCTCACTATTGTCCTTTGATTAAAGAGGGAGAGAAAAAAACGCAATTATCTACCTTGCATCCCCCACCCTTTGCATTTTAGAGTATAGTATTGCAAAAAAGGGGGCTTAATCAGGTGTAATCCTAAAAGCCATCTGAAAGATATATATATTTTTTAAACAATAAAAAAAAACCCGGCACACACGCACAATGCAATTTTGAGCCACGGATCTCAGTGAGGCCATTGTGAGCCGCTGCGTTGTTATGCATACAGAGCGCTCGGGCAGCATGAAAGGGCACAACATCAAGTGTATGGCGTGATTGAAGGAAGCGGAAATGTTGAAAAACCACATGCATCAACTTTGGAACAAGATAGCGCCTAGGGACCGCATCAAACAGCCTATGAATGAAAGCAGAGAAATGCTAAGTGTGTGCGCGCGTGTGTCTGCACAGTGGGGCGTTTTTAATGATGGGCAGGCAGCCTCCAGCCTCATATTCGAGATCAGCTCCGGCTCCCACTCCCGAAACTTATACCGAGGACCGGTTAGACAAACCTGACATTGACGAATCGCGGCTGTTCTGGCTGGTCCACATGTCTTGTGACCCCCTCCCCCCCCGTTTAGTGCTCTAATTTTTTTTTTTTCACATTGTGGTTTTTTTATACCAGCGGGGTGTGTGATGTAGGTTAAGCAGTATTTGTAAAAAAAAAATACACGTGTGAAAGTATGTTAATCTGAAATAAATGCGTAAGGGTTATTTAAAGCAGAATAGCTTTGAAAAGTAATTATCATGAATAGAGCTGCTGCCTCACAGAATGTATATCCCCGGTTCGAATCCCGGCTCGGGTACCGTTCTGTGTGGAGTTTGCATGTTTTCCCCGTGTTCGCGTGGGTTTTCGCCGGGCACTCCGGTTTCCTCCCACAGTTCAAATACATGCTGCTACAAATGTTAATTGGCCTGCTGACTAAATTAGCCCCGGTGCCCTGTGATGGACTGGCATCCAATCCTGGGTATAGCACTGCCTTGCGCCCTGTATCTTCCGGGATAGGCTCCGGCTCACCGGACAATTAATGAATGAATCTATCCGTGAAAACATATGTCGATACACTCGTCAAACTTATACATATTCTTAACGCAAAGAAAACATAAACAGACGCTTTCCAAGTTGGGTGGGGAGGGGGGGAGAATAAAACAATATACAAAACTTGCCAGAGTACCGTGCTACCAGGCGCGTCGCAGCCGCGGGTGTTGCGGGTGTTCCGACACCCGCACTTTCACAGAAACGTGATTCCATCCCCCCCAGTTTTTCCTGAGGTAGTCTCATGTCATATGTTGCGACACCCGAACTTTCACAGAAATATGATTCCATCCCCCCCACTTTTTCCTGCAACACCCGCGGCTGCGACGCGCCTGCGACGCGCCTGCGTGCTACGTTAATAATAATAATATCAATTTATATAGCGCCTTTCACCCGAGGGTCACAAAGCGCTAGAGAAATGTTAACGGCAGTGTGAGCGCGTGAGCGATCGTGGGCCCCACCTTGGTGACGGCTGTGTCGTCGTGCGCGTTCATTACAAACCGGTTGGCGATAGCGCGGCCACTCGCGAGCGTAGCGCCACACACGCGGCTTACGATAAACATTAGAAGAACAAGCTCGCGTTTGGGTGTCGGGCCACTCCGCTGCGCCTTTCAATAATCACGCGAGGCGCGGCAGCAAAAATTGGGGTCAGTTTCAAGTAAAATAAAACGCGATTTTCAGCACGGCTTTGCTGGCTGGGTTCCGAGCAGAGGTGAAAGTAAGCTGGTACGGCACGGCGGACTGGTGAGATGGTGGCCGAAGCTGTTCGATATGGTATGGGTAGGAAGTGGGGTTGTGATACGAACGGTGAGACGTCAAAGTTACGTTAACCCCTGCCTCTGATGTTTTGTCGAGGCCGTGTCACAGAGTCAGAGAAGCTGGGTTCAAGTACAGCTTTAGTCGTCTGCCACAGGACATGCTGCCTAGGTTAATTGTCCTGACTAAATTGCCCCCTAAGGTATTGCAACCGCTGGACAATTGTAAAAAGAAGCTACATAGCTCAACGGTTCCCTCCAGTTTTAGTAAAGAACAGACTGTCTGGCTGGCTTGGCCTGGCCACCAATGAGTGCACATTCAAAAATACCCCACTATATAAAACATTGAGTCAAACGGATTGTCTTTATTAAATTATCATTTAGGCAGTGCTTACCCCCTGTTTTACAGCCCTGGTCGAAATTCCTCATTCCTATGATCGGGAAATGTTATACGTACATGAAAACGGCTGTTAACCTGCTCACAAAATTGTACATTTTTTTTATAGACCCAGTATGGATGATGGGCTGAGTCAACCCCCAACCGGGATTTGAACTCGGAACGGTTCCCCTTGCGAACCGCTCAATCGCTGAGCCACCTGGCCTGAACCAAGATTATCCCAGTTTTATAATTACTTAAAATTAATAATTAATAGCGCCTATTTAGTATATTCTTTTACATAATTAATCTCTCTTGACCAAATGTATTGCTTGGCGAAGGATAACAAATATATTATACGGTAATTAATTATTTTAAATGTTGACATACTGCGTTGCTTTCATTATTGTTTCATTTTACATAATACATTACATCCATGAATGTATTTATTTTGTTATAATGAGGAATGGAACATAATGCATATCATTGGCAATTAGGGAATAATTGAAATGCTGAAATGCACACTGACTGCTAAAATATTCATAACAATGTACGTTTGTCACGGCTCGATGTTATGAATACTTGCTCTCCTCCGCAGCTGCTCTTTCGGGATAGCCGTGTCGATCGTTCCACCTCCCTGTGCTGTAGTCATCGTATTTGCTTTCTCGGTGTCTTTTGTGACCTCCTGTCGACGAGCCTTCGACACTTCACGTGGCCTCAAGGTGCATATGGCCTGGCACTGGCGACGTGGTGACGTCACCGCCACTTAGTGGCGAAGGACGGTTGTTGTTGTTATGGTTGCCTCAAGGTGCACCTGCCCTGGCACAGGCGCCGTGGTGACGTTGCCTCCACTTTGTGGCAAACGGCGGTTGTTGTTGTTGGTATGGTTGCGTTGTAGGGGATCGGTGGCTCAGTGGTTAGCGCGCTAGGCTACAAACCTGGCCACCCGAGTCCGAATCCTGCTCACGGCCAACACAAGTGACGATTTTCTGAACCGGTCATGGGCCTCCACTAGGTCGACTCAGCCTCAAATGAGTACCTAGTGCGTTGTGTAAACATTGCCGCTAGGTAGACAAAGGCGGCTGGGCGTGATGCTGGTCACTCACCTCTTCGTGTGCCGTGTCGACCTTCTTAGGTGCTCGCTAACGGCGCTTGACCCTACAGTCTGTTAAAGCTATACGGCGGATATTTGTCTTTGTCTTCACATTGGTGAAGTGGTTAGCGAGCTACGCGATGAACACAGTGACCTGACTCCGATTCCCGGCCTCGGCTTACATCAGTGGCGAGTGATATCGGAATTAATCCTGTCCCGTTCCCATCTACACCCTATCTCAACCCGCATAGACCAGCAGAGGGAAGTATGGTCAAACAACCCCCATGACCGACACTCACAATCAGAAGGCTGTGAGCTCAAACCCTGTTTGGAGGGTGACTCAGCCCATCACCCACACAGGGCTCGTAAAATGAGAACCACTTTTTGAAAAGGTAACCACATGCCTGGGGCCACCCATGGGAATGTGGAATTTCCACGCTTGGAGCAGGCAGGCAATTACGACGCGTGCTCTCTTTTTACACGAGTAGCTGGTACTATCTGAACTCATACTGTGTTGACCCCCCAGGGTGGTGAAGTATGGACAAAATTATAGCGAGGCTTTTTTTCCAGGATTTTTCCAGAATTTATCTCCAGAGCGGCTGTTTCGGGATATTCGTGTCGAGGGTTCCTCCTCCCTCCTTTGCGACGTTTCGCCTCCCGCGTTGGAGGCATAATTCAACTATCACGAATGATCCAGGTAAAAGTCCCCGTGGAAATTTACAAATCGCTGTCACGTGAGCTTTGGGGAAGTGTCAGAAAGCAAGAGCAGTATCGAAATAGGAACATCTATCGCGATGGACAGCACGGTGGCGCAGTGCATAGCGCTGCCGCCTCACAGCAAAAAGCCCACGGGTTCGAATCCTGCCTTTATGTGTGCGGTTTGCACGTTCTCCCCGTGTCCGCGTGAGTTTTCGCCGGGTACTCCGCTTTCCTCCCACCGTCCAAAGACATGCTGCCAGGTTAATTGGCCTACTGACTAAATTTCCCCAGGCGCCCTGCGATGGACTGGGCGTCCCATCCTTGGTGTTCCCCTGCCTTGCGCCCCGTGTCTGCCGGGATGGGCTCCGGCTCACCGCGACCCTGTGCAGGATGTAGCGGTTTCTGAAAATGGATGGATGGACTATTACACTACATTATTTTTAGAAGGAGTACAGTATTATTATAGTGTTCATTTAATAAATACCGTACAGTTATAATGAACCGTATTATAATGACCTCACGTAACAGATGGTTCGCTAAGCAGACAAACCTCTAGATTCTAGAACGCATCCTATCCGTACACAGTACGTGTACGCTCCAAACCTGCGCGAAACAACGTACGTTCAGTGCGGGACGTCGACATACGTGAAAAGTATTCTGCACGAAAGAAAAAAATAAAAACCTATTTAGAATGTATGTTTACGGATGTGGCAACACTGCAGCGGCGTGTGATGGACTTCGGGCTCCTAGGGTTTGTCATGAATGGAGGCAGTAGCAGGAGTGTTTGCTGATAATAGATTAAGATAGAGGAGGTACGGCTGAACGATAATCGCACATCATTCCGCGGAGAAAATTTCCCGCGGCAGAGCCGAGCCAGGAAAGTGATGCTTATCAGCCAAATTCAATCACCCCATTACAGCCATAGCGTGCCTCTCTCTCTCTCCCAGCGCTCTCCTAAAGACCCAATCTGCTGGGACTGCAATCTCTTCTGCTTATCTCTCCACCGCTCTCTCGCTCTCATTAACAAGTTCCCAAACACACCTTCTCTCTCCTCTTCTCTCCTTGTATTCTTGATCTCTCTCTCTCTCGGTGTCTCCGAGTGTCTCTCACCCCACTGTCTCTGTAGCTTGGTTAATGCGGTTCTTTTTAAACGTATCGCAAGCGCATCTTCTGTCTGCACGGTGAGTCTGCTCTCGTTAGTGTTGTGGTCTCTCTCGGTTTTCGATTCGGTTGTGCACAGGTCCGATTTGCCAAGCGTTCAGCAACAAACAGCATCATTACAAATTCTACGAGACTGTTGTTGCATGCAGGTCTTCCGGAGAGGGAATTGTGATGTTGTTTGGTTGTTTCACCTCTATTGAAAGAACGCAGACTGCATTTGGTTAGTGTTTGTTGTGTCGCAGGAATCCCGTATAGAGCTTGCAAGCTCACTGTGTATTTTTCTGCTGTAATAATACACATCTATCTATCTATGTATGGGATATAGTTTGGGTTGCATTGCCACAATCCCAGAACGAGACGAGAGAGTCAGGTTGTGGTTGATGTTCCTCTTCTAGTATACAGAATAAGGTTTAACCCTTTCTGGCAATATAACAAATGTTAAAATCTTAAAATACCAATTGTCAAGTTTGCAGAAAAAACACACATGCTTGTAGCAAAACATGCAAACTAAATGCTTTGATAATGTGTGAAAGATCCAAAACACCGCTTAATAATTATCTGTCAGCGACAGGGGAGGTGGGTGAGTGGTTTCATGTGTTGATGAGTGGGTGAATAGGTGGCTGAGTGAGTGGGTGGGTGACTGAATGAGTGGATGATTTGGTGGGTGAGTGGGTGGGTTGAAGGGTGAGCGAGTACGTGGGTGAGGAGGTGAGTGACTGACATAATGAATGCGTGAGTGAGCGGGTGAGTGGTTGGATACGTTCGTGAGTGGGTAAGGACGTGAGTGAGTGGGTGAGAGAGCGGGTTTGTGGGTGAGTGAGTGGTTGAGTGACTGAGTGAGTAAATAAGTGCCCATTTAACATTACTCCCTGCGCGGCCTTCAACCTCTCACAAACGGTGACAACACCGCCTTCAGCTGAACTAAACACACACTCCATCCATCCATCCATTGTCAGAAGCCACTTCATCCTGCACAGGGTCGCGGTGAGCCGGAGTCTATCCCGGTAGACACAGGGCGCAAGGCAGGGCTGTACCCAGGATCGGACGCCAGTCCATCAAAGGGTACCGGCGTCAATTTTGTCCGCAGGACAATTAACCTATGAAGCATCATGTCTTTGGACTGTGGGAGGAAACCGGAGTGCCTGGCGAAAATCCACTCGGACACTGGGAGCCCATGCAAACTCCACACAGAAAGGCACCCGAGCCGGGATTCGAACCGTGCCGGGTACACAATCCACATGCACTAAACAAAACCCCTATATTAGTTCCTCAGTGTGTTGCTCCTGCCATAGGAATGTGGACTCTCCACCACCGGCTCAGGGCATTAAACAGTAGACGAGCATTGCGTCAATGTCCCACGTGAGCCGGTAATCATTCCTGACAGATTACAGCACCGTTGTGATATAGTCGGACAAAGGCCGTCCGTTACAAATGCCTGCGTGTGCCAGGTGCCATCGAGTTTCCGTGTTGGATGTAAGGACTTTCACCCTTTCTCTCGCCTGGCTTTCTTCCCAGCCCACTGCTGTGTCATCATCGCTTCCTTATCTTGCACCCCCTCAAAACTGTTTACACTCCGCCGCAATAATGGCTCTATAAATCAATTCAAATGGATTTACGACGGGAAATAGACAAAACACACAATTTCAAGCGTTCGGCAGTCAATACCGCTTTATTCCATTAACGGAATCTATTATCGCGACTACACCAAATACCAGCTGTTGTGATGTCACCGCATTGTTATTGCTGACAATGATGTGACTTAGGATGCTGTAAAAAACATACATTGCATTTTGTTTGTTTATATTTATCGGTCGTTTTATCGGCCATGTGAGTCATTCCAAAGGTCTCAAAAGCTATCTTTCAAGACATCGGGTCATCTTGAAAGAGTAGGCCAAATAACTTCCTAAAGGGGTGTCCTGCAGCACCCCTTGGCCGGACTGCAGCAGTGGAGCGAGCGTGCACATGCGGGGCTGCACCTTTACCTATGTACCGTGAGTTTAGAGTTATTTAAAAATGTAACCCTGCCCATATTAATATTGTGCTTTGCTCTTTTCGAGTGTTGGTCTAAATGTTGTGCCGGAAATGCCACGTTCTTGTGGCGGAGGGCAATTTAGTAACAGAACCACGGTTGACTTCCCACGAACCAGTATCAGTTTTATCGGCCCTAGGGAGATGATGTGTTGAAAACCCACCTGGGATTAGAACTCGCTTTCAAAGTAGAATTAATTACAAGATACGGTTAAATAACGTATTAAGGAAGGTTGCACAGTTTTAACTCAGGAAAAAAATGTGTTTTGGTTGAAAACTGTTAAAAGGGTATTTTCGATTTAGGACCAAATAGACTTACGACGGGGTCATTGGAACCTAACCCCGTCGTAAGTCGAGGAGCGACTGCATAAATTAGTTCCACCACATGTAGTCGATCGGCAGGTCGCGTGTGGTGGGGTAAAATGTGGGTACTCCCACTTATTCCATCACATCCAGACAACGTGGAAGAGCAAGCCAAAATACACTCTAGTTGGGCCACTAGACCTTCATCGAGTGGAGCGGGTTCTGCCAAAAAATGGCACGAGTGTGGCGTCATAGGGCTGCGTCTTTTTCAAGATAGTGCCACAGGATGGTGGAATTAACCTGCATCCCTGGCAGAGTTTCCATGCGGTCGTTTATCAAAGGGTCGATTACCCTTGGGGACGTTGTGGGTTGGGGGGGGTGACTCAGCCCCCGTGATCGCTGCGTGGTCGACCAACCCCACCCAACAACAACCACGCCCGTCCGCCCTCAAACAGCAAAGACAAAGATCCCCCTTAAAACCTTCGCAGAGGTAGCGTCGAGTGTTGTGAGCAGCACCTATGACGGCCGGCAAGGCACACGAGCGAGCGAGTGGGTGGCTGGCACCACGCCCGGCCGCCTTTGTCTCCCTAGCGGCAATGTTTACGCACCGAACCAGGTACGGTACTCATTTGAGGCTGATCCGGGGAGGCCCCAGGACCATCGATCCATCCATTTTCTAAACCGCTTGTCTTGGTGAGTGGACCAGACATCCCTTTCCTCAGCAACAGATTCCAGCTCTTTCTGGGGGATTCTCAGGCGTTCCCAGGCCAGCAGAAGGCCCCAGGACCGGTTCAGAAAATCCTCACAGCTGTTGTTGGCAGTGAGGAATCTAACTCGGTTCGTCGGGTTACACTACCGTTCGCCTGAAACATAGGGGTGGTATTAGTGTTTCTGGGGGCCCACCAAAATTCAATGATGCCCCCCCGCCACACACACACTGATTAAAAAGCACTGAACACTCCCAATACATTTTGCAATAATATACTTCAATATTAGTTGTAGATTTAATACATTCATCTTAACAGAGCACCAAGCATTGTTTTTATAAGACTAATCAATTGTGAAATTATTGTGGAATGGGAAATCGCTTTCCATCGCTGTTCTTTTGGAATAGCCGTGTTGAGCCGGAGCTTTTCCCGGCTGACACAGGGCGCAAGGCAGGGCTATAGCTAATATGGGACGCCAGTCCATCACAGGGCACCCGGGGGCAGCCGCTTCCTTCAAACAGCACCCGGGTAGGGACTCGAGGCGGTGGCGTGTTTAAGCCTGACAACTTGAACGGGACGATCAAAAGATGCTTGGTCAGATGGGGCTACAAGACCGGCCCAACCACCTGTGAATGTGGAGAAGCAGACCAGACTATAGACCACTGCCTTGTCTGCGCTCTACTACCCAACCTCTGCAAGCTCAAAAGACCTTGCAGAGTTGAATACAAATGCAAAGGACTGTGTAAAGAAATGGGAAACTGTAGTTTAACCATCGCGCTTCGAAGAATCGCAAAGAAGAAGAAGCCTTGGCTGCTTCACGGGGTCTGACACGCGCCACTTGGGCCGTGCCGTAGTCTCCCCCGATTCCTCCGGGGCCCTCGGGTTCGTCAACACAGGCGCGGGCCAAGAGCAACACCGAGGTGGGGCCTTCGCTTTAATTTCCTGCAAGGTAACACCTCGGCCATAAAAAAAGCACACAATCGCGGTGGCTGGCCTGCTCCAGCCTGCACGATGGCCCCGCTCGCCCCGGCCGACCCCGGGGTGTTTGGACAGGCCCGCCAGAGGTGGCCGAATGACGTCTGTGTTTTTTCGACGCCTTTATTGTCGCTCGCAGGAACTCCGCCGTCGTGCCGCGCCGTGTCGCCGAGGCGGGAGAGAAGTGTGCCGCCTGATTGATGTGTTGTTCGTGAGTGTGACGCGCGCTGCCAACAGTTACCAAACCTCTCTCACAAAGGCAAAGGTTCCCTAACCTCCCGCGTCCCGGCCCACTCGCTTCGCCCCCTGCATAGTCTCTGTAAGCTACGGGGACAAGTGCTGTTGGCGAGCGCCCGTGAATGTTAGAACAAAAAGTGACCAACATAAAGATGCAGGGGCGGCGCCTCGGTGAGAAGCGCTGACGCCTCACAGCAAGAAGAGCCCCCGAGTTCGAATCCCGGCTCGGGTGCCTTTCTGTGTGGAGTTTTGCATGTTCTCTCCCCAGTGTCCGCGTGGGTTTTCGCGGAGCGCTCGGGTTTGCTCCCACAGTCCAAAGACATGCTGCTGCATAGGTTAATTGGCCTGCGGAGTAAATTTCCCCTGGTACCCTGTGATGGACTGGCGTTCCATCCAGGGTATAGCCCTGCCTTGCGCCGTGTGTCTGCTGGCATAGGCTCCAGGTCACCGCGACCCTATACAGGATTAAGCGGTTTCTGACAGTGGATGGATGGATGGAGAACATATTTTGAGAACCAAAGGGGTGCAGGCTGCAGTAAATGTTAAGAACCACTGCTCTAAAGGTTTATTGCTCTGAGCCTCCCATAGACTGACTCAACCTTAAATGATCTTCTTCTTCTTTGCGATTCTTCGAAGCACGATGGCTAGCTTCTGGACATCGTTGTCCTTCAGCTTGGCTTCGAA
>JAZEWU010000021.1:3756117-3802336 GCA_036362915.1 Geotria australis
TGCAGCGCTTTGTGACCCTCGGGTGAAAGGCGCTCTATAAATTGCTAATATTATTATTACTCACCGCACAGCCACCGCATCGCTCTCGTTTAAACCTCGCGGCACCCGCGACCTGGAACAGCCTGCCACACCTATTGCGTCAAACACAGTCCCCCATAGCCTTCAAAACACTTTTAAAAAGTCACCTCTTCACCGACTCACAACAAACCGACTGAACAGGGCTCCGCGCCTCCGAATCAACGGGTGCAACGCGCCCGGAGAAAATGCGCGCATTACAAAAGTAGATTATTATTATTCTTTCTACTTAGCGGCACGATACTGAGTTGGGCGCTGTGGAAACAAACCAAAACAAAAAACCATCTCACAACTGCAACGCAATGAGAAAAACCCGGGGCTTGATGGCTAAGTGGTTGGAAGTGATATAATGTAATTACCCATGCTAATACCGAATGAATTGCAGGGTTGCGACACAGCGCTTCGGAGGCGTCGGTTTAACCCGAGTCAATTACCGCGATAAGGACCGCGAGTGGGGAAACTCGTGACGAAGCTGTTCATTACAACTGAGAACATCCTCCTCGTTGTGAAGAGCCCCTCACGACACAGAGAGAGAGAGAGCAAGAGCTCCGTTCGGGCCGATTCATCACGGGCCGGCCTCCTCCCAGCAAACAAGCTATCGGCAACCCGCCGCGTGGTTAAAGGTACAGCCCCTGCAGTAGCCTGCTCACGCCCCCTGCCGCGGTAGCAGCAGGCTCCTGGGTTCGAATCCGTCATCTGTATAGAATCTCTAACGCAGCAGGTGTTTGTGTGTATGTCCGCACTGAGGGCGAGGGAGCGGCACTGGGCTACGAATCTGGCCACCCGAGTTCGAATCCCGCTCACGGCCAACACCAGTGACGATTTTCTGCAACCGGTCCTGGGCCTCCCCTAGGTCGACTCAGCCTCAAATGAGTACCTAGTGCGGTGTGTAAACATCGCCACTAGGGAGACAAAGGCGGCCGGGCGTGGTGCTGGTCACCCACCTCCTCGTGTGCCGTGTCGACCTTCATAGGTGCTCGCTAACGGCACTTGCTCCAACAGTCTGTTAAGGCTATACGGGGGATCTTTGTCTTTGTTTTTGCACTGAGGGCACCGGGTTCAAATCCTTCATGAGCGTAAATGTTATCTGCACAACACCAGCTTTACTTCCCACTGTCTTGGTGATTACGCTTCTGAAATTGTAACGCTGTTTCAGCTTTAAATTCCCCACTTTTTCCACGAAAGTCGTGAACTCTTGAGCCACTCTTCCGCCTTTATCCAGGAAGAAATCAATGTCAAAGCAGTCGTCGTGTCAGCAGAAAACGCAACGAACAAAAGAAGTTAGAAGAACGTGTTGCACGCTTGGAACACGACCATCCATCCGTACGGCGGGTGCTCCGCTCGTAGTTAGATAGGTAGAAAAATATCCACGTACTCCGGTTTCCTCCCAGAGTCCAAAGACTGTCGTCCAGGTTAATCGGCCTAGATTGCTGCCTGGTGCCCTGCATTGGACTGGGTGCACCCCTACCGCGGTATGCTCCGCGAGCCTCTACAGGGTGAATCGGCGACTGACAACGAACCAACCGGAGAGCGGTTACATCTGCGAGCATCATAGAGGTGTCTTCGCCTGGCCTGGCATCTGCCGTGAACCCCCACCCCCCCGGGGAAAAGCGCAGGCGGGCGTTCACAAGCGGTAAGAAGCCGGTTTGAAGCCACGTGAAGTATGAACTTGTTGAACTCTTCCTCAACAAAGACACCGGCCATTATGGGATCACAGCCGCCTTACAATTAGCTTCTGTCGCGCATGACAGCTTTACCGCACAGCGTTAGTGTTAGGCAGCTTTGTCTTAAAACAGCTCTCAAATGTCCCACCCCATGCTTACTTGGACCGTGTCCGTGTCTGAACATTATTGTGCGGGTGCTTTGTCTTCGGGAGGCGGCAGAGGAAGTCGCGGAGCTGATGATGACCCACGTCACTGCAATCGAGTCGGCAGCAATGCTGACGACAGCAGTGACGTGCTGGAGTCCAGCACACCTGCTAGGGTCTCCCTGGGTGAACAGCTCTGGAGTTAACTTACGGAAGAGAGACACAAACTGAGATCCTTTAGAGTCAAATCAATCAAGTTTTATTTGATCACATAACACATGAGATACACGGCGGTGAGATTATTTGTTGCCGTTCGCTCTTTTTCTCAACTCTGTGAAAAACGTTGTTCAAAACTACGTGCAAACCAATTATGTGCGATAACATTTAGAATAAGGCGGCACGGTGTCGCAGTGGTTATCGCTGCCGCCTCACAGCAAGAAAGCCCCGGGTTCGAATCTCGGCTCGGGTGCCTTTCTGTGTGGAGTTTGCATGGTCTCCCCCGTGTCCGCGTGGGTTTTCGCCGGGCACTCCGGTTTCCTCCTACCGTCCAAAGACATGCTGCCAGGCTAATTGGCGTAGTGATTACATTTCCCCAGGCGCCCTGCGACGGACTGGCGTCCCATCCTCGGTATACCCCTGCCTGGCGCCCTGTGTCTGCCGGCATAGGCTGCGGCTCACCGCGACCCTGTACAGGATTAAGCGGTTTCTGAAAATGGATGGATGTATGGATATATAGAGAGTCGCCCGTGAGAACCACAAACGCTGACGGCCTGACGGCGCGATGAGAATCGCTGGCCGCTGGGCGCAGCTTTTGGGCCGACAGAGGCCTAGCGGGGGAGGCCTCTATAAATAGTGAGGCGGCGTCACCTGCCACACGGGCCGCTCGGTGACACGAGCCCTCCGCCTCTTGACTGACGGGGCTCCAGACGGACGCTTCCTCCCCGATACGACCGCGATACCGCTAATGGAACTTCGTCGCTGATAAGATTAAAATGTGTGTATATATATACGTTCAGAAGTCTGTATATTCGAGCAGAATTTCATCTTGTGTCTCGCCCCCCCCCCGTGTTTACCGTGAAATTTCGACGATAATACGCACCTATGTATAATATAGATCGATAGATGTTTAGTATTCATTCATTGTCAGAAATCGCTTAATCCTGTACGGGGTTGCGGTGAGAAAAGTGCGCATTATAGTCGAGATTTTACGGTAAGAGGAAAAATATGTTGAATCGGTCAATCAGCCTTTTTCAGACAAATAGTGTGCAGCAACTTTTGTTTAAGCGAGTAACCTCTCAATTGGTTTTGATCTTCTGGGTGTCATCAGTTTGGAAAGCAAATAAGGTTTAGGGACTAAAGAATATTTTTTACTAGAGTACTAGCAGAGTTCCCGCTCTATGGGCGTTATTGTTATAAGCGTGTAACACGTTCTTCTGACGTCAGCTAAAGGGCGGAAGAGCGCTTAAGAGGGTTGATGGTTACTTGTGCGAAAGTGGGAATTTAAAGTTGAAATAGTTGGTTAAGGTGGTACGGGCATCTGGTAAGGATGCCCCCCGGAAGGCTCCCTCGGGAGGAATTCCAGGCACGGCCCACTGGGCGGAGACCTAGAGGTCATCCCAGGACGCTTTGGGGGGGATTATATCATTCGGCTGGCCTGGGAACGCCTGGGAATCTCCCAGGAAGAGCTGGAGTCTGTAGCTGAGGAAAGGGATGTCTGGTCCACTCTCCTTGGACTGCTGCCACCGCGACCCTCACCAGGACAAGCGGTTTAGAAATTAGATGGATGGATGGATAGTGTTAATGTTTCTAAAGAATAATCTTCAATAAGTCGGAAGTGAAGCCGAAACAAGACGTAAAATCATTGGTGTTGTGCAGATAAAAACACTTTCTCCATTATAGACATAGCTTTGTAGATTCACCCAGAATGCTTCACCGCCACGCATCACGAGCTTCTAAACGTATTACGCACTGTTGTGCTGCATCGTGGATTATTCTTTTTTTAAACTACACACATACAGATCGCCACATAAAAAGCAAAAATTAAATTCCCTGGCCTTCGGGGGCTGTGCTCGGCAACTGTGATTTAAAATAATCTTTGGCCTTCCTATCTCCTTCCATTGCTGGCTTTTATATTGTTTCCAGCCCGTAGCTGGGGGTTACTATTGTAATGCGAGTTTTGCAAGTCCCCGGTTCTTTGCGTTTTTGTACTTAACGTTCTCGGCAAAGTACAAATATTAAAGAATAACACGCAGCCAAGACAAAGACAAAGATCACCCGTATAGCCTTAACAGACTGTAGGGACAAGTGCCGTTTAGCGAGCACCTGTGAAAGTCGACACGGCATACGAAGGGGTGAGTGACCAGTACTACGCCCGGCCACCTTTGTCTAGCTAGAGGACATGTTTACACGCCGTACCAGGTACTCATTTGAGGCTGAGTCGACCTAGGGGAAGCCCGGGACCGGTTCAGAAAATCGTTACTGATATTGGCCGTGAGCGGGATTCGAACTCGGCTCGCCAGATTTGTAGCCCAGCGCGCTAACCACCGGGCTACAGCTCCACACACACACATATGCGCACACTCGCTCTCTGACGAGCATTTCCAGATGTTGAAAGGCTCGGCGGTGAGAGAAAATAATGAAAGAAAAAAAAATACACTCACACACAAGAGAGAAACGAAAATACCGCAACTTGTAAAAACTTGAGCCATTGTGAAACTCGAGCCGGGCCCGCGCACACATTCTCAAACGTTCGCCACTCGACAGAGGCGAGAGAATGGGACGGCATTCTTGTCCTTGTCGCAGTAAATAAGTCCACGTCATCTTTAATCACCCACAAGAGCCCAACTGAGCTTCAAGATTTCTGCTTCGTCAGAATCCTGCACGGCGGTAGGGTGGAGCGGTGAGCACCCCCGGTTCGATTCCAAGATCGGGTGCCGCCTTTCTGTGTGGAGTTTGCGTGTTTCTCTCACGCCGTGTCCGTGTGGGTTTTCAGCGGGTTCTCCTGTTTCTTCCCGCAGTCCAAAGACGTGTTGCCACCTGGGTTAGTCGGCCCGGCGTCCTGTGGTGGACTGGCGTTACACTATACTCATGTGACTAGCGTCACATTAGTATAGCTCTGCCCTGCGCCCTGTGTGTGCCGGGATAGGCTACGGCTTTACGGCGGGCATCTGCAGGATTAAGCGTGGGCTAATAATGAATGAATCAATAAATCAATAGAACCGCAGCTGTAGTGAGCGAGTTAGAAAAACAGAGCAACAAGTGGGTGCTTAAGAAGTACGTAGCCAACGGCACAAGTGCATGTTTACACACTTGAGTACAATTGTTTACACACTCGACTGCGACGCATGAATAATAATATGAGGAATGTTTAATGTGGTCGGGTGACTTGGGACGGGCGGGGATGGGGGCTGTGTGTGGAGGATGGTGTGTGATCGCACTGAGCCGCCACTGTTGTGGACATGGGTTCAAACCCTGGCAGCCACCCAGAATTAAGCCGCGTTCTCAAGTGTAGCGAGCTGATTGTCCCGGGCAAGAACAATTTCTGGACAATGCTGTTGTTGATGGTTGCTCTTCAGAGATGTTCTTACCGGATAGCCGTGTCGAGCGATCTCCATCTCTCCCTCGCGACGTTTCGCCTCCCACGTTGGAGGCATCACCGTGCATGAGGATGTCGCGAGGCTATCACGAAAAAACAGCTCTGAAGAGCAACCGTCATAAATCGAACCGTGAAAATCTACATCAGTACAATGTTGTCCATCCATCCATCCATTTTCTAAACCGCTTGTCCTGTTGAGGGTCGCGGTGGCAGCAGTCCAAGGAGAGTGGACCAGACATCCCTTTCCTCAGCAACAGATTCCAGCTCTTCCTGGGGGATTCCCAGGCGTTTGTGGGGTTGGTTGTTGCGGTTGTGGTGCGCAGATCACAGTCCAAAGACACGCCGCTGCACAGGTTAATTGGCCCGTGGACTAAATTTCATCCGGTGCCCTGTGATGGATTGGCATCCCATCCTGGATTTAGCCCTGCCCTGCGGCCTGCATCTGCTCGGATAGGTTCCGGCTCACCGCAACCCTTTACAGGATTAAGCGGTTTCTGACAACGAACGAATTAATGAATCCCGTATCGAACACAGCTGGAATACAACTCAGTCGACGAAACTCGACGCTCGTGAATCAGCCAAGTCAGCTGCGACTCGCATAGGTCAAACTCGCGGACCGTTAAAGTTTCAGTGGCTTCAGTGGCATCAGACAGGGTTCCCGAACCAAAGCTAATCCCTGGGGGGAATTCTCCGTCTTGAGAGAGAGAGAGGAGAGATGGAAACATCCCACAGTCGCCGCCCAACCCCACCGCCACACAACTGTCCTATTGTTCCTGTAAACAATGCTTTATTTAATCAGTGTTGGGCAGGTCAGAGGGATGAATGCGATGCTTTGTGTGCGAGAGCGGGGCTCTGTCAACACCTGCGCGGCTCGCGGACACAGGGAACTTCTCTGTTGCGCCGTCGGAGCAGAGCAGGTGAGAAGTTTACAACAGTGGGGAGGCCTGTCATCGGCGCACTCGACTCTCGACCACGAGGTCACAAGTTCAAATCCCAGTCGTCGGCGCTTCAGCCTCTCATTATCTCTCCTGGCTTCACGGTGGTTATCAGATAGGCGTACTTGAGACGGGTCATGGTAACGTGGAATGGCCCGCTCTTGCTCAGTGCCACGGCTAGGAGTAAAGCACTGACGCGCAGCTGGGTTGACGGCGGTTTACCAGATAGTCCGACAGACTGGCTCCCGCCACGGTAACGTGGAATATCCTCCTGTGGCCTCGTGCCAGAAAATGGGGATGAGCGCTGACCCACATCTGCGTTTGTCGCGGGGACACTTTGAGACGTTCCCAGCGGCGGAGTTTTGACATCGGCGCGCCGAGCGGTAAATGGGTGGCGCGTTGCACAACGCGGCATAGCTTAGCGACAAGTCACAGAGTGGTTGGTGTCACGTACGACTTGAGCAATCTATAATAGCACGGCAAAATTGACAAGTGAGCAAGACATCTAAGTATAGCTTAACGGCATCGGGGTTGTCATGAGAAAGCAGCGCAGGTGGGGATTTCAAGTCTACCCCGGTCGTACGTGTCGGGAACTAGGGCGACACGGTGGCGCGCCGATTAGGGCTTCCGCCTCGCAGCTGTAAGCCACCGGGTTCGATTACCGGCTCGGGTCGCTGCCGTTCCGTGTGGACTTTGAGCGGTCTCCCCGTCCGGAGACGTCACGCGGTGTGCCACCGTGCCCTGCAGCTCCGCAGGGATGAGTTGGACTCGTGGTTGCTGGTCTGCTTTGGGCGCAGCGGCGCTGCAAGGAAGGCCAGGGTTCGATAGACCGGCTCGGGTGCCGCTGTTGTGTGTGGAGTTTGAGAGTTTTCCCCCCGTGTCCGCGTGTGTTTTTGACCGGGGCACTCCGGTTTCCTCCCACGGTCCAAAGACCGTGCTGCTGCCTAAAGTTTAATTGGCCCGCTGACTAAGTTGTCCCCGGCGTCCTGCGATAGACTAGCATCCCATCATGTGTATAATAATAATAATAGCATTTCCAAAGCCCCTTTCATCCGAGGGTCACAAAGCGCTGAACGGCAGGTCAACAACGACAGAAAAAAAAACCTAATAAAAAAAAAGCAACAAAAATTAAATGATTAAGGCTGCTTCGAATACACTGCCTTGCGCCCTGTGTCTGTCAGGATAGGCTCCGGCTTCACCGCGACCCTCTGCACTACAGGATTAAGCGGGGAGGGGAACTGTTGACGAATGAATGAACGCGCAGACTATAAGACGCGCCGTTTCTCCTGCGTTTAAAGCAGCGCAGACAGACATCGGTGCGCGAAAATCCAGAAACAACCCCGTTGCGTGTTGTGGAGAACGCCGCGGCTATTCCGCACGAGTTGGATTCTGCCGGGGAGTATTTTTAGACATCTGCCTGGCAACAGGACACGCCGAAAACAAGTAAAATCTTGCCGATACAGTCGCTCGGGCAAGGTGAAGTGACGCAATGTCGTCATTCGGCCGCATCCTCCGGTTGCATGGTCAGTTTTCGTTGGCGCCTAGTCTCAGTGTTTTAGCCAAGTTATTGCCAAAAGGCCACAAGCATGTGCGACTGAATGGCCAGTGTTTGCGACGCACGCGTGGTGGCGCAATGCCGAGAATCGGAGGCGGGGTTGGTGGATCGCACTGAGATCACGTCGAGACGTGTGTGGGAACGCCCGGTGCAGTGCCGGATTAACCGAGTAGCAAACGTTGCATACGCTGCGGGCCCCCCTTTTTGCCCCCCCCGCACTAAATGTTTGCAAGCTGTCTGGTGAAATCGACATCTCGTGATCTGGCAACGCTTTGGTTTACACGTCGTGGGAGCTGAATGCTGCACGGTACGTAATCATTACGGACGTCATTAATAACATGGCCAGTTTCACGACTTTTCCGTGTATTCGAAGCAGTCTGAATAGTTTATTTTTGTTGCTTTGTTTTTTATTAGTTGTTTTTTTCTGTCATTGCGCAGCGCTTTGTGACCCTCGGGTGAAAGGCGCTTAATAAAATGCTATTATTATTACGAATAAATAATTTTGTTCCAATTTAACTTTACTGAGTTGGTTAAGTTTTACTGTATTTTTTAAATATATCTGGCCCCTTTATAACATATGCTACAGGCCCGCACTAGCGTAATTCGGCCCTGACCCGGCGTCACGCGTAAGTGTTCTCTGCATAGTGCGGGATTCTGACACTGGTGTTACTCCCACAATCAATGGTGATAATAATTTACTACGGTTGATTTTCAAAGCAAGGAGGAGCGCTCGACACGGCTATCCCGAAAGAACGGCTTTGAAAAGCGAACGTCATGAATGGAGCCGTAAAAACTTACATCGGTACAATAATTTATTAGATTTTTAAAACGCGTTATCAAAAATGTCTTAAGGCGCTGAAAGCTCTGGTTGCTCTTTTGGGATAGCTGTGTTGACCGTTTCTCCTCTCTTTCACGACATATCGCCTTCCACGTTGGAGGCATCATTAGGATGCTGACAGTTTAATCCCGTACAGGGTCACAAGGGCCGGAGCCTATCCCGGCAGACACAGGGTGCCAGTCCATCACAGGGCACCGGAGGGAAATTAGCCAAGAGGCCAATTAACCTAGGCAGCAGCAATAGCATGTTTTTGGACGGTAGGAGGAAACCGGAGTGCCCGGCGAAAACCCACGCGGACACGGGGGAGAACATGTAAACTCCACACAGAAAGGCACCTGAACTGGAAATCGAACCCAGGATCTTCTTACTGTGAGGCGGCAGAGCTACTCACCGCTATGCCACCGTGCCGAGTCCAGCACATTTCCTATTTATTATTTTACTTTTAACCTCGTATATTCTACACGATTTTACTTTATTAATAATCGGCTCCGTGACCAAACTACAGCGCGTCCGTATTTTCGAGACGTACCACGTGTTCTTTGGCACAATGTCCGACGTTTCACTCTGGGTTATGGGAAGTAAAAAAAAAATCTCCAGCTCAGAGTCTCTTGTTTATTCTCTTTTGTTACAATTGTGCAAATGTTTTAACGGTCCTCCGCAGCATAACTGGGACAGGCCGGCGGTGTGGAAAGACTTAATTACGAAACGACGCCGTGTATTTAGCCGGGAGTTTTGTGATCAGGGTGGGAGTGTCGCATTACTTAATGTACACGAGGATCAGCGTCGCTCAAGCCGCTGGTAAGAATCCGCTGAGCATCAGAGGCGCCTCGAGTTTTGGGAAACAACCACGCGTTGACACATAGTGCGGTCGTACAGACAGACAGTTTGTTGGACTGGACTATGTGTTTAAGACAGTCATACTTTATTCACAGCACGTGTTACAGGTTAAGTAAAACTGCATACCATTTAAATACTTTGTAAAACTCTGAAAATAACATCCATTTTCAAAAACCGCTTAATCCTGTACAGGGTCGCGGTGAGCCGGAGCCTATCCCGGAAGACACAGGGCGCGAGGCAGGGGTATACCGAGGATGGGACGCCACTCCATCGCAGGGCACCTGGGGCAATTTACTCAGTAGGACAATTAACCTGGCAGCATGTCTTTGGACGGTGGGAGGAAACCGGAGTGCCAGGCGAAAACCCACGCAAACATGCAAACTCCACACAGAAAGGCACCCGAGCCGAGATTCGAACCCGGGTCCTCCTTGCTGTGAGGCGGCAGCGAATAACAGATCTTCATCAGCTAACTGCAGAGATAAAGTCTCGCCTTTTTAAATAAACAGGATACAAACACTTACAACAATGACACGTTTCGGAACGCCTGATGATGCTTCCAACGTGGGAGGCAAAACGTCTCGAGGGAGAGATATCGCTCAGTGACACGGCTCTGCCGAAAGAACAGCTCTGAAGAGCAACCATCCACCGGCAGCGGTTGTTCGCCGGACAAACCCGCCTCGTGCCACGGGAATATGTAATTTCCAATCGCGAGTCCCAGCCGCCGGCACGCATGAGTGGCAGCCCGCACTGTGGTGAGCGTGGCGACATGGGTGACCTCCTAATAGGCTGCTCAATAAATCAGACGCGTTTGGCCAAGACGCGAGACTGTTTCGGCCAAAATATCCCGTCCAACAATCCGCAGGCTGCAGCGCGATACACACACACACACTCCACGCACACACAAGGGGTGCATAACTGACTAATGGGCTGTTTAAACTTGTACGACCATTAAAATGCACAGCCACATTAAACAGAAATGATAAACATCTGCAAATTGCAGAATTAATTGGCTCGGCAAACTCCCGCATATATGTTTCTTAAGCAAAGATATTAATCCGATTTTAGCAGGCTACATTAGGCAAACATTAGCATTAGGCCACGAGGGATAATTACAGTCGAGACCACACAAATATAGTTGTGGCTTGCATTTACTTTGTGAGATATATTACCCAACATTAATAACCTTAAATGGCAATAATTTAGGAGCTGGTAGGCCCTACAAAGCACTTACACTTATTAAAATGTAACACACAGTGCCGGACACAATGAGGCTTTATAGAAATCAGATTTCTCTTAATAAACTACGATGCAAGGCAGAGAGAGAGAGATAGATTGTGAACGGCCGGGTGGAAGTGCGGTTAGTATGTATGGCGCACAAACGGAAGTCTGCGAGGTCATATTTTGGTCACGGCTCGGTTATTCCCATTCGTATAACCAGGCCAACGGCTGTGCGGAGCCAGCAGGGGTCGTTCCCGCTGAGAGATGAACCCCCGCCATGAAAACGTGGATTTTCCAACAGTGTTTCAGGCCTGCCGTTGCAGATGAGCGCCACTGCGTTGCTCATTCGGGTGTGTTTTTTCGTTGTTGTTGACTGTGGCCAAAAGGCAATGATCCGCCCTATAGCCAGAGGTGAAAGTAAGCCGGTGCGTATCGATTGAGACGGTGGCCACGGCCTTCGATATAGTACAGGTGGGAAAGCAGGTTGTGATACGACCGTACTCGTAAAAAATTTAAGTTACAGACTTTAAGAACAAGTACTGTTAGCAGGTGCCTATGATACCCCTGTAAAGCCTTAACAGACTGAGGGTTAAGTGCTGTTTGTGAGTAGTACCGATGAAGGCCGGCACGGCACACTAGGAGGTTGGGTGCTCAACACCGAGCCTGACTGGCTTTGTCTCCCTAGTGGTAATGTTTACACACCGCGCGAGGTACTTATTTGAGGCTGAGTGTAACTAGGAGAGATCAAGGACCGGTTAAGAAAATCGTCCCCGGTGTTGGCCGTGAGCGGGAATCGCACTCGGGTCACCGGGTTCCTAGCTCAGCGCGCTAACCGCTGCACCACCGCTCGACGCGTCTCTCTCTGTGCATCTCTCACGCTCACATACACCAGGCAAAGATCACCCGTATAACCCACACCAGACCGGCAGGGCAAGTGCCGTCAGCGTGCACCGATGAAAACCAGAACAGCGCACGAGCACGGTTGGTGTGATCTCAACCACGCCCGGCCGCCTTTGTCTTCCTACACATATTTACATGCACAACAACAATAACAACCGCCAGTAAGTGTCGGTGACTTCACCACGGTGCTTGTGCCAAGTCAGTTGCACCCCGAGGCCACGTGAAGTGTCGAAGGCTCGCTGACAGGAGGCCACGGGACAGACCCCGGTGTCACGGGCTGCCTGACCGAGATGACTGGCAGATGCACCACCTGTGCTCCCTTACTGTGCCAACTCGCCGAGCTTCATCCGCCCGGCGCTGCACTCGTTGTTGAGAGCGTCGCTCCTCTGCCCTCCGCTGTTGTTAGAGGGCGACTGCCTCCAACTGCCCAGTAGCATCTTTCACGAGCCTCCTACACAAAGATCAAAGATAAAGCCAAAGATCCCCCGTATAGCCTAAACAGACTGTAAGGGTAAATGCCGTTAGCGAGCACCTATGAAGGTCGAGACGGCACGCGAGGGGGTGGGTGACCGGCACCACGCCCGGGCCGCATTTGTCTTGATAGTGGCAATGTTTACACACTCCACTAGGTACTCGTTTGAGGCTGAGTCGACCTAGTGGAGGCCCAGGACCGGTTCAGAAAATCGTCACTCGTGTTTGGCCGTGAGCGGGATTCGAACTCGGGTCGCCAGATTTGTAGCACCTGCGCGCTAACCACTGAGCTACCGCTCCCCACACACGAACACACACGCTCGCGCCAACACGGTCGCAGCACAACGAGGTTCCGATGCGAGTCTCAATATGCCGGGCGAGACAAAGACAGTCGTTAATGAAATTCCACAATTGTGCATTTGCCCAATTCATTGGCTTCTGGTGATGGCTGAAACAACGAAGCCCTCTGTGATGTCTGATGACCCGGTGCTTCAATTGAAAGCGCGGGGAGTTTTGCAACTTTGCTCATGTTTCCACAGTATCACAACCCCGGATCGTTTGAGGTCACAATGCGGAGAGCAAAACAAAGACACTGGGAAGGAAAATAAATTCGGGTCGGGTAACACAGGTGTGGATTGGAAGGTCTTAAAAGAACCCCGCGAGTCTTCAATGATCATAATATTCTTTAACATGAAGGCGTTCGTGACCAATGTTATCCATGATATATCCCTTTTATGGGTTGGGTCGTGTAACTTATTCCGTACGTGATACAACCCGTAAAAAGTATGTCTCGTGAATAGTATTCTCACTGTTGTCAGCTTGTAGAGGATATTTTACTTTGCGCAGATCGCGAAAGGACCGGTGGAGAATTCAGAAAAGTGTTGATGCTTAATCAGATGACCACAACCACAACAAAGCAAGAAGTCATCTTTGTTTACTTATTTATTGAATTTTCTTTACGTATTTAGTGCTTGTTTGCCTCGTCTTATCTCATTGTCAGAAACCGCTTAATCCTGTACACGGTTGCGGTGAGCCGGAGCCTATCCCGGCAAACATAGGGCGCAAAGCAGGGCCATACACAGGATCGGACGCCAGTCCATCAAAGGCTTGTTTGTTTATTTGTTTATACTATGTATGACGTGTTGATGTATAAGGCGCTCTGGATAAGGGCGTTTGCTAAATGGTAAATAATAATAATGTTGATTATGGTGAGAATTGCTCGTAAGAGATGCTCTTTCGAGATATCCTTCTCGACGTTTTGTCTCCCACGCGGGAGTCATCAATCGAGGAGGAACGCTCGACACGGCTATCCCGTGTGTGAATGTGTTGGTATATAGGTCGACTCGGCCTCAAATGAGTATCTGGTGAAGTCTTATAACATCACCACTAGGGAGACAAAGGCGGTCGGGGAGCAGTGCTGGCCACCCACCCCCTCGCTAACAGCACTTGACCCTATAGTGTGTAAGGCTATACGGGGAATCTTTGCCTTTATTTTTATATATGAATATCCCAATGTAAGTATCTGCATGTGTATTTGTACATATTTGCCGGAATTGTAAAAAAAATATTGGATATATTTGTGGAACCGGTAATCGTTAATGACAAAGGATAAAAACCGGTTTTCCGTTTGCTTCGTATATGTCTAGACTCTAAAGCAACACATGTAACACTTAAACATGTTTAAATCAGGGTTACTGTGGTGTACTGAGTCAACTTCAATCTCCCGGCGTGGCCATTGGGGCATATTTGTTACATCCCCTCCCACTAGGGAGACAAAGGCGGCCGGGCGTGGTGCCGGTCACCCACCCCCCTCGTGTACAGTGTCGACCTTAATAGTTGTTCGCTAACAGCACTTGATGTTACCGTCTGTTCAGGCTATTTTGAGAGCGGTGGTGCAGCAATTAGCGCACTGCACTTTAACACCCCCGCCCTTACTCCCGGAGTTCGAATCCCGGACAACAACACCAGTGACGATTTTCTGAACCTGTCCTAGCTCGACTCAGCCTGAAATCCGTACCAGGTGCGGTTTGTAAACATCGCCACTGGGGAGACAAAGGCGGCCGGGCGTGGTGCAGGCCACCCACTCCCTCCCTGGTGGGCCGCGGCGACTTTAAAAAGCTGCTCGTTAACTAACGGCACTTGCCCTCAATGGTCCGTTAGAGGTTACACGGGAGCCCTTTGTCTTTGGTTGTTTATATTTCGAGACAAGCGGCTATACCGTGGGTCACACAAGCGTACACACCACGGCGGGCGCTTTGGCTGGAGAGCAGCGTCACCTTGGGTCATGTATCGAACACTGCCGCAAGCAACGGGCACAGGCGGCCTTCCCATCCCGCGCGTAGGCAAAGATAAAGACAAAGGTCCCCCGTATAGCCCTGTCGCACCGCGGGGTCAAGTGCTGTTAGCGAGAAGCACGCGTAAAGGGCGGCACGGCGCACGAGTGGGTCGGTTGGCGAGAGCACGCCCGGGCGTCTTTGTCTCCCTAGTGGCGATGCTCACACAGTGCACAATGTCCTCATTTAAGGCTGAATCGACCTAGGGGAGGCGCAGGACCAGTTCAGAAAATCGTCACTGGCGCTGTCCGTGAGCAAGATTCGAACCCTGGTTGCCAGGTTTGTAGCCCAGCGCGCTAACCGCTTGCCACGAAGGCTGTAGGGTCAAGTGATCGCCAGACACACTTAACCACACACATCTAGCGAGCACGCGTGTGTTGTGTATGTACCATGAGCTGCTCGCTGAATGAATCGATGAGTTGTTGTTTGGGTGCACGTATGTGAGTACGTGTTATGTTTGTAGCCTATGAAGGACTGGCGTCCTATCATCGGTATAGCCTCGCCTTGCGTCCTGCTTCAGCCGACCGATTTGGAATGGGGGTGTTTGACCACACTTCATCCAGCAGTGGATTCATTCAAGACCGTACATTATCACGCACGGTACGTGCGGGTGTATTTATACATAACGCGGGGTACGTTTTTCCAGTTTCTGGTGAATGTTGGCGCCGGCTAACCGCGTGGCTGCCTTGCCCCTTCCCAACTCGCTGCTGCTTCGTCGCGCCTCTGAATCGTTCCCTCTTAGAACAAACGCCTTCCTCTTTTACCGAATATGCGCGTTGTAAATTACAAATATTATCACGATTCGTCTTGGCGTTTAGGCACACAGGAGCTCGCTAACAGCACCTGCGCTCTGCAGTATATTAGACGGCGAGCTCTGTATGCTCGCTATTCAAGGCGCCCCATTATTGTGACTTATGAGGCTAATGTCAGGCAAGGCTATACTTAACAAGGGCGAGTTTGTGTCTCGAAATTATAGCTCTCTCTCCCCCCTGGCTCCCCGCGCTATCGATTAAGGACAGGGATTAGTAGGGGGCGGAGTGGTGCGTGTTACTGCACAGGGGTGAGACACGAATTTGCCCTGAAGACATTTAAACACAGACACACATTCACACGCACTCACCACCTACAGCCACGCACAAATATATATATACAAACCCAAGACAAAGATCCCCCGTATGGTCTGAACACACTGTCGGGGCACGTTTTGTTAGCGCCGCTCCTCAATAAAACAAAGGTCCTCTTGTATAGCCTTAGCTGTAGGGTCAAGTGCTGTTAGCGAGAAGCTATGAAGGCCGGCACGGCACACGAGGGGGTAGGTTGCCAGCATCACCCCCGGCCGCCTTTGTGTCCCTAGTGGCGATGTTTACACATAGTACCAGGTACTTATCCGAGGTTGAGTGGACCTAGGACAGGCCCAGGACCGGTTTCACAAAATCATCACTGCTGTTGTTTCCGAGCAGGAATCGACCTTCTGTGACCGTGTTTGTAGCGCAGCGCGCTAACCGCTACGCCACCGCTCCCCACACACATACAGACACCTACCCGGACACACGCAACATACCAACATGAAAACACACATACGGACATGCACACTCACGAACACAGTGATTCGCCCAAAGCTTATAACAGACTTCAACTGTTGGGGCGAGTGATGTTAGCGAGCACCTATTAAGATTGTAACAGCACGCGCGAGGGGGGTGGTCGTGTAGCTACACGCCCGACCGCCTTTGTCTCCCCGTCTGCGATTTTCAGTTATTCTCTCACACAGCACCAGATACTAATTTAAGTCTGAGTCGGAAAAGCTTAGGACAGGCTCCGATATCCATTTCACCTGATAAAACACACATATAGGCGCACATGTAAAACAATAAATAGATCTTTACTAGTAAAGTGTATTAATACCATTAATATCGAGACCATGTGTCCTTGTGTCTCATTGAGCATTATTGTACCGCGCTCATATCTGTTGGCCATCCACAGTTAACTGGAAATTCCACGTTCCCACTCCGAGGACAGGTGCATCCATCAATGTATTGACTACTCTGCAGCAAGTGGTACAGCATCGCCAAATAGTTAATATGTATTTTAGCGACCCTTTACGGATGATGATGATGAAGACTATTATTATTATTTATGGCTCTGGGTTTGAACTCATGTTTTCCGCAGTGAAAGATCTACCGCTGGGGAAGAGCTGAGGTATACACTTCTTCTTCTTTGCGATTCTTCGAAGCACGATGGTCAGCCTCTGGACATCGTTGTCTTTCAGCTCGGCCTACTGCATAGTACACACACACACAAGACATACATATCTCCTGTTTACAGCCTGTGGTGGAAATTCAGCATTCCTATGGCGGGGTTGAGTATGTCCAGATCCCAACCACTGGTGACTTCCTTTGCAATGTGGTAGTTATTTTAGGGACCCCCTGGAGATATTGTTGGGCTGAGTCAACCCCCCATCCAGGTATTGAACTGCTCGCTGTATCATTGAATTACCTCGCCGGCTATTAACCCTGTTGGTATTGACTATAAGCGATGGTCATATGACTTGTTAACTACGTGTACACTGCCAAGGTATTGCCTGCGAATTCTACCAAACACTTCGAGGCCGAGCTGAAAGACAACGGTGTCCAGAGGCTGACCATTGTGCTTCGAAGAATTGCAAAGAAGAAGAAGCCAAGAAATCCACACATTATACACACACACTCTGTCGACTGTAAAATGTTCAACCTATACAGTATAGGTTCCCTATACCGCATACACAAACGTGTTGTGTATACAGTGTATTCAACACAAATACTGTCTGTGTACTGCATATGTAATCATCCTAATACATGTGCACACAGGGGCATTTGCAAACCGTGATGTGAAATGTATAATTACACGTTGCTCTGTTGGCAGTGATGAGCCCAGTGCTGGAATTTCCACATTCGCATGTCGGGGACGAGTTTATCCACGAGACAACCACTGCTATGCATAGGAAAGCGTATGGGGAGCGGTGGCGCAGTGATTAACGCCACCACACTATGAAGGCAGTGACCTGGGTTTGATTACAGGTCACAGCTACCATCAACAGTCAGCGGATATTTTCCACCACTGAACTTATGTAGGTGTTCCCGACTCGATGTATGAGACTTGCTCTTAGCTGCTCTTTCGGCATAGCCGTGTCGAGCGTTTCTCCCTCTCTCCTACGCGTCGCTTCGCCTGCCACGTTTGAGGCATCATCTCATCTTCCACCGCCTCGGCAAGCCGCGCAGCCCGGCGTGGTGAAGTATGGTCAATCAACCCGCGTGATCGACACGGCCTAGGGCGGTCTTTACGTTGCAAATGTAAACAAATAACCATATTATAAACAACTCTAACCAATACGCGGGGCACTCTGGTTTCCTCCCCACAGTCCAAAGACATGCTGCTGCATAGCTTAAATGGCCTGCGGATTAAATTGCCCCCGGTGCCCTGTGATGGACTGGCGTCCCATCATGGGTATAGCCCCGCTTGCGCCCTGTGTCTGCCGGGATAGGCTGCGGCTCACCGAGGCCCTGTACAGGAATAGAATGAATTTAACCAATACACGCAGCTTGCAAGAAACCGCTCCGAATTAAGTCGACACAGTTTCGTGTACAATGTACTTTCATTCAAACAACACGCAGCCCACGCGGCTAACGCACGCTGTTGGAATTGCGTTGCGTGATCGCCACGTGAATAATTCTGCTGTTCCCGTCACAGGAACGTGGAATTTCCACGTTGGATCGTGATGCAGCGCCGCGCGCGTCCGTCCGTCCGTACGCTAAGCGCGATGCGTTAAGCAGGAAACGCTGGTGATTTACGGCGCCGAGATAGTACGGGTAAGATTCCACTAAGCGGCGCAGCGTCGAGGTTCGTTGGGCTGCCCCACGGCTTGAGTCGAGGGTGCGACTCGATCCCATTGGCTTTGAGCAATAGCCGCTCGTTCAGCGCTGAGCATAGACCGGGTCTAACCCGAGTTCGACTCCCGGCCAGCTTCGGAGATCGGCCGTCTTCGTTGTTTTAACGCACACAACAACAACAACCGCCGTTCGCCACTAAGTGGCGGCGACGTCACCACGTCGCCTGTGCCAGGTCATATGCACCTTGAGGCCACGTGAAGTGGCGAAGGCTCGTCGACGGGTGGTCACAGGACAGACCCAGGTGTCAGGGGCTGCCTGACCGAGATGACTGGCAGATGCACCACCTGAGCTCCCTACCGTGTCGACTTGCTGTGCTTTGGCCGCTCGGCGCTCGGCTCGCTGTTGTGAGCGTCGCTCCTCCGCGCGCGAGGGATGGGCGCGTACCAAAGCGCTCGTCAGCCTTGTCCAGACCGCCAGCGTGGCAGAACTGGACACTTGGAGCAGTGTTATTGTTTAGAGCAGGGGTTCTAAACCGTTTGCCCACTTGGGTCTGGTCTCCAAGGACCGATAGGTGGTGCTCGCGGCCCACTGATGGGTCGCGACCCACCGGTTGAGAATGGTGGGTTTTAACCGAAGAACTCAAAGGCTTGAGACAATGAAGCCCGTCAAATGTGGTTGTGTTGCGATTGGGGGTCGCGGGGGTGCCGGAGCCTATCCCGGCAGACACGGGACGCAAAGGCAGGGCTATACCCGAGATGGAACGCCAGTCTATCGCAAGGGCACCGGGATAATTTAGTGAATTGGCGAATTAACCTAGACAGCAGCAGCAGACTGTGAGGCGAAACCGGAGTACCGGGCGAAAATCCACGCGGACACCGTTTACACAAAATATTTGAATAAATCTCGTAACCGCATTACTTGCACTCCTCGCCGAGGTTGACTCAGTCTTGAGTGCTCACAGCGCGGCTCGTAAACATGGGGAAGGGCGTGGATTTTAATCGACCCCTCCGCCGCGCGCCGTGCCGGCTTTAATAGGCGCTCGCTAACACAGACGTGAGCCTACGAACCCGTGCGGGGGGATGTTTATCGTGATTTTCCGAGGATGGACTGAGCCTCTGAGACTCACCGACGTAACGTCGACGCACATGGACGCGTCCGTGTCTCGCCGCGGCCCGTGCGCAGGCGCGTGTGATGAGCGGGAACAAAATATTATCCGATGTGGGTCTTCACCGCTCGACGCGTGACGGTTGCTCTCCATGTCTGTGCTTGCGGGCAAACGCAAAAGAGAGAGAAGGAACGCTGGACACGGCTATCCCGAGAGAGCAGCTGTAGAGAGCAATTCTCATCGCGACATCCGTTCGTCTCTACTCGAGAACTCGTTTCCCCACCGAATTTGTTTTGGGACGCTGGTAACCTGGGTGCAGAAACGTTGCTGCTCATCGTCGCAGCCGTAGGGAGTGGTATACTGGATGTGGTGGGCCGGGTGTGGACAGATTTTACCCGCTCGGCGACCTGGATTGACTCGGCCGAAATTACGCACCTGCCTCTAGTCCAGGTAAATTTTGTTTTAATGGGAATCATAGCTTGCCCTGTGATGGACTGGCGTCCCATCCAGTGTATTAGTCCAGCTTTGCGCTCTGTGTCTGCCGGAATAGGCTCCGGCTCGCCGCGACCCTGTACAGGATTAAGCCGTTTCTGAAAATGGATGGAATCATAGCTGCATTTTTAAGTTACATTTCTCCTAACATGGTACAGCAAGGGATGCGGATTGCTGTCGATAACTCGCATAACGCTGCTCTAGAATAGCGTTGTGTGTCAGGCCGTGGTGCGATTACGCGCTATGGCATGCCATAACCCCGCGTGACGGATCGCGTTGTTGGATGTACATTTGTATACGGGTACTCGTGATGGTAATCCAAACGATGACCGTCGTCACAGGAAGACACTCAGCGAGCCTCAGCACGCGTTTGCAGGAGGCTCCTGCATTGAGCTGTTTGGTAAATCACTCTTGCAAAGCTCTATTTGCGTATGGGTAGACGTATGAATTATCAGTAGTTTATGTTTGTTGCTTTGGTTTTTATTGGTTGTTTTTTCTTTCGTTGTTGACATGCTGTTCTCTTCGCGGCCCTTGTGTAGCGCTTTGTAACCGTCGGGTGAAATGCGCTGTATAAAATGATATTATTATTATGGCACGATTGTGCATTTGCGTTAATAATTCACTCCCACGTGCGTAAGCAGATTGGTTAGTTTATTTACGCGTATATTCTACGCGTATAAACGCAACGTGTATACTGAAAACTGAATTGCATGGCCAATGTTTCTACAGTCTTGTAGATGTATACGTTTGTGTGTGGACCGAATGTGCGTGTGTATGCAATAGCATACAGATGGTTATACGAATGTGGTTAACACAATTGGTATTAGGGCGGCACGGTGGCGTAGTGGATAGTGCTGCCGCCTCACAGCAAGAAGGTCCCGGGTTCGTATCCCGGCTCGGGGGCCTTTCTGTGTGACGTTTGTCATGTTCTCCCCGTGTCCGCGTGGGTTTTCGCCGGGCACTCCGGTTTCCTCCCACCGTCCAAAGACATGCTGCCAGGTTAATTGGCGTACCGACTAAAATTTACCCTGGCGCCCTGCGATGGACTGGCGTCCCATCCTCGGTGTTCCCCTGCCTTGCGCCCTGTGTCTGCCGGGATAGCCTCCGGCTCACCGCGACCCTGGACAGGATTAAGCGGTTTCTGAAAATGGATGGATGGACAATTACACAGCACCCGTCGCCCCCTACTGGTGGAACAGTGCCCCCCCTGCTGCGTCACCTTGTGCCGCACAGGGTCCCTGCCACTGGGGGTGCCCCTCCGTTGATTGATATGAGATGTGATGTAAGCCGGAGCGTCGCTGGGACATTTACGCGCCGTATGAACGCTACGTATTATAATTACCGATGCGGGTTTTCACGGCTAGATGTACGAGAATCGCTCTTAAGAGCCACTCTTGCGGGATAGCCGTGTCGAGCGAAGGAGAGAGTAGGAACGACTCGACGCGGCTATCCCGACAGAGCAGCTCTAGAGAGCAATTCTCATACATCGAGCCGTGAAAACACACATGGATAAGGGAGGGATGACTGGCAACGGCCACGACTAACGAGAGAGGCAGTCGATGGAAGGCCGTCCTCCGTAGAGATGGAGCAAGGAGATCGGTTGGTGGAATGGACATGGTGCATCGTAGGATCGTCACCACTAGCTCCTAAACCAGCAGTGGATCGACCATGGCCGCGAATGGGATTCCCACGCACATTTGCCACTAAACAATCAAAAGACAAAGATCCCCCGTATAGTTTTAACAGACTGTAGGCTCACGTTCCGTTAGCGAGTAGAACCTATAAAGGCTAGTGCAGCACACGAGGGGGTGGGTGGCCTGCTCCACGCCCGGCCGCCTTTGTCTCCCTAGTGGCGGTATTTACGCGCCGCACGAGGAACGCATTCGAGGCCGAGTCGACCTAGGAGAGGCCCAGCACGGGTTAAAAAAATCCAGCGCGACTCAAATTCGTCCGGCCGAGTTCCCAGCACTGCGCGCCCTAACCACCGCGCCACCGCTCCCCATATACATACGCAACGGCCCCGTATCTCAAGCAAGCGACATCTCGTTATCAAGGCCGTGACTATCACAGCCGTCGTGCATGCCAAACCAGCAACGTGCTGGCATATATAAGAGCAAAAAAAAATAACAACAACAACACATCTTGCTCGCACGGAGGTGTACAGTGGTCTAAGGTGGAGGGTAATTATTGATCATTTTAATCGCCTTGCACACAGAGTCAATGATCCATAGGCAATGCATCCAAACGATGACTAGTCAATACACATTGTGTTAACACCAGCGTGCCTTAACATGCTTTCAAATAAAAAATACGCGATATAGATTATGCAAAGGCAAAGATCCTCCGTATAGCTTTAACGCACGGTAGGGTTAAGTGCAGTTAGCGAGTAGCACCTGTGAAGAGCGACATAGCACGCGAGCGTGTGGGTGGCCAGCACCACGCCCGGCCGCGTTTGTCTCCCCAATTGCGATATTTACACACCGAACCAGGTACTCATTTGAGGCCGAGTCGACCTAGGGGACGCCCGGGACCATCCATCCATCTATTTTCTAAACCGCTTGTCCTGGTGAGGGTCGCGGTGGCAGCAGTCCAAGGAGAGTGGACCAGACATCCCTTTCCTCAGCAACAGACTCCAGCTCTTCCTGGGGGATTCCCAGGCGTTCCGGGACCGGTTCAGAAAATCGTCACGGGTTGTTGGTCGTGAGCGGGAATCGAACTCGGGTGGTCAAGTTTGTAGCCCAGCGCGCTCACCACTGAGCTACCGCTCCCCACACGTTACACAAAGATTATAGCAAGACTAACATATAAAGGCAAAGCGTCCCGTATAGCCTTACACGTTGTTGGGGGCAAGTGTTGTTTGCGAGCACCTCTTAACAGCGACACGGCGCCAGGGTAAAGGCAGTGTGGCCGTAACCTCCGGTCGCATTTGTCTCTCGCACTGCTGATGGTTTGACACACCGCAGCAGGTACTCCTTTCAGGGCTGAGCGGACCTACGCGAGGCCTCGATTGATGGTATGCATGGCCGGAAATGTAACTCGGCTACAAGCCAAAATACAAAGACAAATTTCCCCCGTATATCCTTGGGCGACTGTCGGATCAAGCAAGCGCCGATCGCGAGCACCTTAGCAAGTTGACACGGCACACGAGGAACTGGGTGACCAGCACCACGCCCGGCCGCCTTTTTTTCTCCTTAGTGGCAATGTTTACACACAGCACTAGGTACCTGATTTGAGGCTGAGTCGACCCTGGGACCGGTTCAGAAACTCGTCACTGATTGTTGGCCGTGAGCGGGAATCGAACTCGAGTGGCCCAGCACGCTAACCACTGAGCACACACATACACACATACACGCACAGCGAGCAGTAACTCTCATAAACCACTGCACTGGCTTGTGGAGCACGGCGCGAGCACGTGTACAATTATCAGTACACATACACACAGGTACCCCGATTATCCCGACAGACAGGCGCGCTAAGTGCGGTTCGCGAGCACCTGTGCGGCAGGTACCGTGTGGTCCAGATGTCTTGTGACCCCCGGTTTTTCGACCCCGAGCATCGCCCTTACGTTTGTAATAGCCCTTACTGAATTCAGATGCTTGCAGCTCGGTTCACGCGCTACTGAGGAACGGCTTGTAGCTAGGAGCGTACGGGGCTCATGGCCAGATCACAACGCGGGGCGAAAAACACTACGAAATGGGACTCACAAGACATCTGGACCCACCCTGGAGGTATATGCAACGTGGTGGAGCTGCGAATCTGCCCAACATGAATTCGACTCCGGGGTCAACAAACAGAGGCGAATGATATCCCGTCACGTGCGGGCCCACAAACTCGACCGTCTTCAGCCAGCACTGACCGGCGTGGTGAAGTATGGTCAGACAACCCCCATCATCAGCACGGAGTACGAGGGGCTTCGTTGAGCGTTTCCTGCGCCTTTTCTGTGTGGAGTTTGCGTGTTTTATTTCCGTGTCCGCGTGGGGTTTTGCCCGGCTCTCCGGTTTCCTCCCATAGCTACAGAGAATATCTATTTGGGCCGATAACATCTTAATATATAGAAGACAGCATGGTCTAGCAAATGTTGGCGCCGGCTTACCTCGTGGCTGCCTTCCCCCCTCCACTGCCTCTCTGCGGTTCCTTGCGCCTTCCAGTCACTCACTTCCAGTCTTTCACAGTGAAGGCAACTGCGCGGCGCGTTATAACTCGTAGTTGGAATTATGATTCAGCAGTGGATTGAATAAAAAAAAAGCTGTACATTACTTACGTTTTAATTTTACACCATGCACACCCGACCGCCTTTGTCTCCCCAGTGATGGTGTTGAAATACACGCCACATCTAACATGCAGCAACCTACTGTACTCGATATTTCAGGCTGAAACGACCTAGGGAACTCCCAATCCGCATTGGCCGTCTGGTGATCGTGATGCACGGTGCAATTTGCCAGCAGTGCCGGGAGTCGAACGCAGGTGTTTTTGCGGTTTGCGGTGTAATGCAACGTGCTCGCAAAAAGCCACGGCACTGCTATGCCCACATTCTTACATACACCCTCGTCCCTTAACCTTTTCGTAACCCCCAAAGACCATCGGGGGCAATTATGTTAGCAAGCTCCTATTACAATAGGACAAGGAGGTACATGTATACGCCGCGGGAGTGTGAGAAGCACCACGCCCGGTCGCATTTGTCTCCCCAGCGGTTCGCCTGACTTCCCAAGTCATCGTTTAAGGCTGGACTAACCTAAAGGATGCACGGGACGGGTTCGCTGGCCGGTGTTGTGACGCACATCGCGGTCAGGATTTGAACTCAGGCTGCCCGACACACACACACACAACATACACGTGTAAGCTAAGGATTCACCATTTATCGTTAGACCTAAGGGCAAATGTTGGAGACACACACACGCACACACACATACTCACACCCATGTACATTCACGCACACACACACACCACGCGTGCGTGTACACATGCAAAGACAAAGATCCCCCGTATAGCCTTAACAGACTGTAGGGGCAAGTGCCGTTAGTGAGCACCTATGAAGGTCGACACGGCACACGAGAAGGTGGGTGACCAGCTCCACGCCCGGCCGCCTTCGTATCCCTAGTGGAAATGTTTACCCACCGCTCCAGGTACTCATTTGAGGCTGAGTCGACCTAGGGGAGGCCCAGAACCGGTTCGGAAAATCGTCACTGGTGTTGGCCGTGAGCGGGATTCGAACTCGGGTGGCCAGATTTGTATGTAAACCCAGCGCGCTCGGTACATGTACACGCATACACACGCGTAGGCACACGTACTCGTATACTTACGGTACGTATACAACACACACACACATACTTACCACATACACGCCAAAGGCATTTTCACGCACGAACACGTACTGACACGTACACACACGGCGCACGCTGGTGTACACCGTGTGTGTGGTGTCAAGTGCTCTTAGCGAGCACCTACAAAGGCCAGCGCAACGCGCGAGCGGTGTGGGGTAGCCAGCACCACGCCGGGCCGCCTTTGTCTCCCTATCAGCAATGTTTACACACGGCACCAGGTTACTCATTTGAGGCCGAGTCTCACTCTCACACATACACACATACACACACACGCACATACTTACACACACCCACGCAAGCCAGAAATACAAGCTAAACCGTCTCCACCCCTCCCCAGCTCTAGAGGCGGAGCTGGTTTGAAGTCGGAAAAAAAAACCCAACGAGACCCCCATAGGCAATGAGACGGACAGAGGAGAGAGAGCCCGGCAGTTTACACACAGTGCGCGCACACACACACACCACCTATAGCACACAGCTGCTAGCTATACACGTACATAGTACACACACACACTCAGCCCAGGCGACAGGGCTATAGGAGGAGGAAGTGGACGGGACGATAGCGAAGGGAGCGAGAGAGGGAGGGAGCGAAGGAAGGCGAGAGCCTGGATGAAGTCATACGAAGCAAGGCTGCCTTCGTGTTGTGTCAGACTGTACAATAGCCGGCACAGCGGCGAGAGGAGAGCGACACGTGGGGGGGGGACACAGGAGGGGAGCGTAAAGGGGAGAACGACTTGACTGCATAGCGAACGGGTCGAGAAGAGGTACGCCCCAGCATTTCCTCGCTCAGAACAATAACATCACGGAGCGCGCGGCAAGTTGTCGCCGTACGATGCGGTCGCTCCGCGTAGAATCGCGGCGGCTCGTGAAAACCCGAATCATCATCATCATCATTACGATAGCTCTCTAATCGGGATTAAACAAGCGGGGCGCGTTAGCAACGACGGGTGGCATAGCAGACCCCCACCCCAACCCCACCCCGCACCCCGGACCCTCCTCCGACTCAAGTGACAGCAACGCTTAGCGTCTGGCCGGCAGCAGTGCAGCACAGCAAGTAGCGCGCCGCCACCCACCCAACCACCCCCGCTGTCTCTCTACGGGGGCTTCCTATGCATCAGCGGCAGGAGCGTCAGGCAGCGTGAGTGTGCGCGGCGCGGCACTCCGGGGCAACACACATGCGCTCGCTCTAAGCCCCGGCGTTGGTTGCCCGCGCGGGTTTTCTATCTCTGCATGTAGCCCCCAGGCTCGTCCGCTAGCCAGCTCGCTCGCTCGCTCGATTCCTCCGGCGCCCAGACATGTCTTATCAGCACACCTTCCTCTACCAGTCTCCGGCCGCGTCGCTGGCCGCTCTTTACCCGTCGGGTTCGGCGGCTGCTGCGGCTGTAGCTGCTGCGGCTGCGGCTGCGGCGGCGGCTGGAGGAGCTGGAGGTACGGGAGGAGGGACGGCTGCGGCGGCTGCTGCCGGCATCCTCATCGGCTCGGCGGCCGGCGTGGGATCCGTGGGCGGCGGCGGTGGAGGCGGTGGCGGAGGAGGAGGCCCGGGCGGAATGCTTCACGCGGGGCGAGGGGCCGAACTGGGACGCTCGGGGTCGGCGTTCAGTCCCTACCCGGGTCTAAGAGCGTCGCTCTACGCAGGCCCCTTCCAGTACGCGCCTGCGGATGGTCCTCCTTACGCAGCTTACATGGTGAGTGAGAAACTGGCTGGTTCTTCACGCCCGTCTTACACGCGTTGCCCGAAACGTCGACCTCCCCCCCCCCACCTCCATTTGCGTGCGTTTGTGGCGGTGAGCGGTTGTGCCGTTTGTGCATCGCGCGCAAAACTCCACAACGCGGCCGCTGACACCGCGCGCGCCGACGCAATTCTGTCGCGTGGAACGCGCGGGGGCGATCCATTCGTAGATACCCCACTGAAACAACACGGAGCGATTGGAGAGAACTAGATTTTCGATTTCAAAGCCTGCGCACGAATCCCCAGCAATCGCTATGCGTTCGTTAAATATTTCAGCACCCATCTGAAACACTTTGGCCAACATAGCCAGGCCCTGTTGGGCGGCGTGTTTGTAAGTAACATGCTCGCGGGAAATCAGTGGGGTATCTGCTAATGGATCGTCCCTGCTCACGGGTTCGCCAGTCGCGGGTTGCTTGAGCGAGCGCGTCTGGCGTTATTACAAGCTCATATTACATCGGCGTTAGCGACAGTGTTACATTCTACTGCTGTTCTCGAAAGGCTAGAGACCGTCTATGTTGCTCATAATATAGGCGTATATGCTGCTAAATGTAAACGCTAAAAAATATATGCAATTCATAGCTACTCTTTCTAGTGTGTTCCTTCTCTCGCCTTCGCGACGTTTCGCCTCCGACGTCGGAGGCATCATCAGGGCGTTTGTGGACACCAGCGATACTCGATACGTAGAGCAGATCTCATACGTCGAGGCGTTATAAGCCAAACATCGGCAAATCCGAAAACCAACATTTAATTAAGAAGAGCTAATTGAACGTCCGATATCGGAGAGATTGCTCGAGGCGCCATACATTCATTGGTTTCACTGACAGGGCAGCGTCACTGCCAGAGTTGGACACTGCACCACGGCTCGTGATAAGCGCTTACACCCATCGCGATACATCATCAGTTGACCGAGTAATTCGCCTCGCGCGTAGCCTGTCGCTACGGACGATGGAAATTGAGGAAATCTCTCCTCGCCACAGCGATGCAGTGATTCTCCCACTTGCGTTACGAGACCAGCAAAACCTGGGTTCGATTCCAGGCCGTGATGTGCGTTAATAGTGGTCCGTGTGCTGATTTCGTGTGAGGCTCGCTCTAGGTCGACTCAGCCTCGATAAGGATTGCGATTCGTGTGCAAAAGTACCAGGCGTGCGTAATACTGGTCACACCAATCAACTTTCTCCTCGTACCTTAATAGGTGCTCCATAACAGCATTTTTCCCCATGCGGTCTATGATGCTAATCGGCGGGTGTTTGTTGGTGTGTGTGTTAAACCGCGGAACTATTTGGGAGCGGTGGGGTAGCGGTTAGCGCACTGCGCTGTGAACCCAGCTACCCGAGTTCGAATCCCACTCACGGCCAACGCCAGTGACGATTATTTTGACCCGTCTCTGGCCTCCCCCAGGTTGACTCAGCCGTAAATGCGTACCTGGTGCGGTGTGTAAACATCGCCACTTGGGAGACAAAGGCAGCCGAGCATGGTGATAACCGCACACCCCCCTCGTGTGCCGTGCTGGCCTTCACAGGTGCTATTCGCTGACAGCACTTGACCCTAGTCACTTGAGGCTATACGGGGGGGATCTTCGTCTTTGTGTTAAACCACGTAGTACCGTTAATAGGTGCTCGCTAACACTGGCGCTTTGACAGGTAACGCTGTAAATGCTTCCATGGTTTTAACGCGGACGCGATGCGGTGTCACGAGCATTATACTTCGGCTTGGTATATTATCGTAATTAGGGCGCTCCAGATTGTGTATTTAATGACGGCATTGGATAAGTATATTCGCCCTGTATTATTCAATTTGTTGCGATGTGTTGGCGACACATAGGCCGCGTGTGTACGGCTGGTCTGCTGCCGATGTCGATAGTGAAACAGTCTACTCGGACGTACACAGTCGATGTTGCAAACACATCCCGAAGATTCCCCCGTATAGCCTGAACATATTGTAGGGTCTAGCGCCGTTTGGGAGCAACTATGAAGGCCGACACGGCACACGAGGGGGCGGGTGGACAACACCACGCCCGGCCGTCTTTGTCTCCCTGGTGGCAATGTTTACACACTGCACTATGTACTCGTTTGAGGCTGAGTCAACCTAGGGGAGGCACAGGTCAGGTTTGTGAAATCGTCACCGGTGTTGCGCCGCGAGCCGGAATCGAACTCGAGTCGCCAGGTTTTTTAGCCGAGCGCGCTAATCACACCCTACGTACACTCGGCTATATGGCACAGCCATGGAGAATTATGTTGATAAATTCTGGCACCCGAGTTCGATTCCCGGCCACGGTTAACGTCAGGGGCAAGTGGAATATGACCCGGTCCTGCTCCAGCCCTCGACTGAAGCGCACTCACCAGTTCGGTGACTATAGTCCAGCCATAGGGAACTATGGGGCAATCATCTAGCGGTGGATTTTTCAATGGGGCTGAAAATAATAATTCTGATAAGAGTTTAAACACGATAATAATAATATTATTCTGCAACGTATAACGCGCCGCGCAGTTTCGTTTTAACTCGGAGATAGACGAAGGACGACTCAGAGGCGCGAGGGACCACGGAAAAGCGGGGGGAGGGTGAAGGCAGCCACGCGGTAAGCCGGCGCCAAAAGTTGTCAGAAACTGCGTCTTCTGTATATGGAGACGTTATTTGACACATACTATTTGCCACACACATGCTGAGGGATTTATGTTTACGTAACACGATTATATCAATGTCTATAACCGTGACAATATCCTCGGAACTCGGGTTCGCTGGACTGATTACGCCGTCGCGTCCACGCCATACACAGATAAAGACAACGCTCCCCTTCGTGTTTTTCGCTGGCTGTTGGGGCAAGTGCTGTCAGCGAGCACCTATTAAGAGCGGGACGGCGCGCGAGTGAGTGCGGTCGACGTAAAGACACAGAATGTACACACTTGACAGCGCACGCAGATGCACAGCGCAACACACACGCTCATTCGCAGCACACACACGCGTAAACACTACATGCACAGCACACACGCATACATACTACATACACAGCACACACAAACATACACAGCACACACATGCGCAACACACACATCTAGAGAGAGTAACTCTGTACGTAACAGCGACCGATCACGTGATTCGTTAATAGGTCTCATCTTACTGCCCAGTGGGTTGATGTTGAACTCCTGGTCATCTCGAGTGAATTTTAAGAATGTTTATTTTACTTATATATATGAAAAAATAAACATTTCCTTCTCGCGTCAATCATAGGATATGCGGCATTTTCAACGCCACATCCTCGCATTACCAGTGGCATGCCGTGTGTCTGTCTGTGTGCACGTGTGTGTGGAGCGGTGGCTCAGTGGTTAGCGCGCGCTGGGCTACAAACCTGGCGACCCGAGCTCGAATCCCGCTCACGGCCAACACCAGTGACGATTCACCTGAACCGGTCCTGGGCCTACTCCAGGTCGGCTCAGCCTCAAATGAGTACCTGGTGCGGTGTGTAAACATTGCCACTAGGGAGACAAAGACGGCCGGGCGTGGTAGCTGGTCACGCACCATCTCGTGTGCCGTGTGGACCTTCATCGGTGCTCGCTAACAGTACTTGACCCTACAGTCTGTTAAGGCTACACGGGGAATCTTTGTCTTTGTGTGCGTGTGTGCTTCTATATTTGGAAACGGAAGTGTAGAGCTTAACGCGCTTTGCTACGAACCCGGCCGACCGGGTTCAATTCCAGCCCACGCCCAACATCTCTTGCGAATATCAGGCAACTGGTCCTAAGCTCCACCCTAGCTCAACTCAGCCTGAAACAAGTACCCGGTGTGACTTGAGTACCTGGCGTAAAACATCAGTACTCGGAGAGACAAAGGCCACCGAGCCTGATGTCAGCCATCCAGCTCTCGCGCGCCGTTCCGGCCTTAATAGGTGCTCGCTAACAGCACTTGCCCTCAACATTTAAGTATTATACGGGGGAACTTTGTCTCTGGTGTTAGGTATGGGGCGTTGCGTGCGTTTCATAGATTGTAGAATTAACGCGGTGGCTGTGTGAATGTATCTCTCGAGTGATGCAAGTTATTTTTTATAAACTTAGCGTCATTCTGTCAGTGTAAGTTATACAGTATATGCACGCTTTGGCGCGCGTGTTAAAACTACGTACTGCATTACGTGAGCGTGAATCCTAGTCATCGGCAGCAACCATTGTCTATCTACTGCTGGATGATTGCGTTGCAACTCGCGGCTGGTTACCAATTAATGTACAGACGTAATACGTTATAACAGACGTGTGTGTTCGTGTGAAGTTATTGATGTGCGACGTTTCGCCTCCAATATGGGAGGCGAAACGTCGTAAAGGAGAGGGGGAGCGCTCGATACGGCTACTCCCGCTAGAACAGCTTTGCAAAGCAATTGCTCATTCGTATGTCAAACTAATAATTTTGTTAGGCGTAGTCATACATTCACGTGCCGTAAATAAACCCCGTTGCCCGAATCGTCGCCTATTATTTATTCCTTTCAATTCAGTCGTAAATATGTCAAGTTCTTTCTGTATTTGGATGTGTGACGTAATTTGTGTGTGTGTGTGCGTGTAAATGTGCGAATATGTGTGTCGGGATGTCTGTATTGTGTGTGTATATGTGTGTGTGCGCCGGAAAGTAAGACGCACCCCAATCTTATGCCCTGTCTCACTAACGTTATAACTAATGTTTTGTTACACACACGCGTACCGTATCATAAGACGCACCCCCACGTTTTGCTTTAAACTAAAGGGAAACAAGTGCGTCTTATAATCCGCATGATGCGGCGTGTGTGTATAGGAACGTACGCGTATGCCTGGGTACACGTAACACACTGCACGTTAACGCACTCTTTCTACAACGTATTTTCTTTACGATAACATCGCCTTACAATGTATTTGCTTTACACTCCGCGTATCGAGTTATGTATGCAGGATCATCACTGTACGTGTGAAGTGCGTGCGGGGAGCGGTGGCGCAGCGGTTAGCGCACTGCGACCCCCCCCCCACCCCACATCCGAGTTCGACATCGGCTCGCGATTAATAGCAGTGACGAAAAGCTGAACGGCTCCTGCCTCTCCTCTAGGTCGACTGAGCCTGAAGTAAATACCTGGTGCGATGCGTAAACATCGCCAAAGGAGAGACAAAGGCGGCCGGGCGTGGTGTTGGCCACCCACCCCCTTCGTGTGCCGTGCCGGCCATAGATGACATAATTCGCATGCGATGCACGAACCAATCTTGGGCCTCCCCTCTCTGCCCAATCCGCAATAAGCGGCGTGGTAAAGTATGATCAAAAGTCAAAATAGCTCCAATAGCAGACACGGCCGTTCTTAATCTAGCAGTGGCTCGATAAAAGGATGAAAACGATTTTAAAGTGAAGTTTTGTTGTACAGTTTGGGTTTGTGAAGTTATACAGTACGTGAGTTTACCATAGTTAGACACTTCATATGTAGGGAAATGCCTTATTAAAACCAGATAAACGCCAAATGAAATATGCTTAATTCCCTCGTTCAGTATATACGTGTCATGCAACAGTAAGTAATATCGGCCTTAATATGTGCTCGCTAACTACTGATCCCAACCTCGTAAGGTTAAGTAAAAAGGATCGTTGTATGTATATATGTATGTGTGGAGCGGTTAGCACGCTGAGCTGCGAGCCCGGAGACCCGAGTTCGCTTGTCTCTCACGGCCAACACCACTGACGATTTTCTGAACCGCTCCTGGGCCTCACCTAAGTCGGCTCAGCCTTAAATGAGTAACCTGGCGCGGTGTGTAAACATCGCCACTGGAGATACAAAGGCGGCCGGGCGTGCTGCTGGTCCAGCGCCCCCGCTCGTGTCACGTGCCGGCTTTCATAGGTGCGACTCGCTACCAGCACTTGACCCTACAGTATGTTAAGGATATACGGGGGATATTTACCTTTGTCTTGCACGCGTGCAATGGCTAAATGTTCTCGTTACAAAAAAAGTGATGAATCCTTTGCCCGGGCGCGCGTGTGTGTGTGTGTGTGAGCGTACGATGTTTGTGTGTTTTTGAAAGTGGATACGAGGTTATATGCAGGAATGCGCAAGTCTGTGAGTGTATATAGATGTGCCGCGTAATACCATACGGAGACAATGTGTCAGAAGTATGTGTGGGGCGTTAGTGTGATGGCATTCAGTTTGTAGACTCGTGCACTCGCGCGTACCCGTGCATACGCATACATACAATCTCAATTATAGTAGCTCAGGGGATGATTGTTAGACAACATCGGTGTGTAAACAATTGTACCCTTGGTCCACAATACACGTGCCTATACACTGGCATGTGTATTGTGCCGAGCGTACATTCAGCATTAACGCACCATCATTATATATGGTTGCAGTGTATAGGCCGCTAATTCCCAATTCTAGGTAATAATCCACGTGAACGTTAGTTTATATGTCCACATTCATCGTGGTTTAATGTGCAGGTCTTTATCCATCCACTGCTGGATGAAGGCCCCCCGCACGCCGTCTCCATTCATGGAAGTTATTTGACAATATTTGATCATGCTTCACCACAGTGGTCAGTGTTAGTTGGTGAAGTTCTAGGAATCTAAAAATTCGCTGCTGCTATAACTCGCCACTGACGTTAGCCGCGGCCGGGAGTCGAACTACGGTGTTATATTATGGTGAATTGCGCTATCCGCTGCGCCACCACTCCCCCACTCGTGTACTGTATATACAGCGTAATCTGTCCGATTCGGTTTCACACTGATTTTCTGATTATAATTTGTTTAAATTCTTCAACGAGAGAAAGTGCGAACATAATTTCCCTGCGCGTATTGCTCCACTTGCTAAATTAAATGATTAATATAAAAAAGGCGTGTTGGTAGACAAGTGTAAACATGCCTACGTCCCGGGCAAAAGTTGAACATTTGAATGAATTTCATCTGGCCAATATATCTACAAAAGCAAACTCTGGGGCTGCGTCTTATAATCCGGCGCGTGACCAGATCTGTATAACTTTATTGACATGGGGCACAGCTTTGCAAGAGTGCGTCTTACTTTCCGGAGCGTTATGTAACGCGCAGAATAATTTCGTAACACCGCTCACTCGGACCCAAACAAAATACTGAAATGAGTCAATTATTTAATATGTTACGAGTGGCAATAACATCAGTAACTTTGGTAAACGCGTGGAGTAGACTTTGTTGCTGTTTAATAATTGTTAGACTCATCAGTCGGTATTCGAGATACCAGAATGGCCCTTGAGAGCTGCTCCTTTGGGACAGCCGTGTCGAGCGTCTCTCCTCCGCTATCCCAAAAGACCAGCTATTCCCAAACGTAGAGCCGTGAAAACCTTCGTCGATATACGGCGTATTACAACTACTGTCGCAACTGCAATATTTAATTGTAGCGTCTTACTGCATGTCCTAACTGTTTTAATTAACACAGCGAAATACCCTTAGTTGTTTAACACACATATATACAGTAACATTAACCGGAATGCGTACTTTAACATCCTGGACAAGTTTATGATATTAACAATAATGGATTAAAATGCAGTTGGTGCATTCCAGCATTGTTGACGTTATAATCACGAGTGTACGGACGCTACCCGCCTTGCTGTGTGTGTATACACTACGGTGTGTATTGTGTGTGGCTCAGTGGTTAGCGCGCTGGGTTACAAACCTGGCGATCCGAGTTTGAATCCCGCTCATGGCCAGCATCAGTGACGATTTTCTGAACCGGTCCTGGGCCTCCCCTAGGTCGACTCAGCCTCAAATGAGTACCTGGTGCGGTGTGTAAACATTGCCACTAGGGAGACAAAGGCGGCCGGGCGTGGAAGCTGGTCACCCACTTCCTCGTGTGCCGTGTCGACCTTCATAGATTATCGCTAACGGCACTTGCCCCTACGGTAGGTTAAGGCTATACGGGGGATCTTTGTCTTTGTGCAAAACACAGGCGTCTGGATCAAACCGTCTACCTAAGTTCGACTCCCCGCCACGGCTAACATCAGTAACCAGTGCGTATCTTAATCTGACCATGGTGGGGGAAGTATGGCGTCAAAACAATTTCCTACGAACGACGCGCCGTGGGGAGGCCTTCATCCAGCAGTGGATTGAGAGTGTGCTCTCGATTAGCGTATGCACTTAAGAGCTGCTCTTTCGAGAAAGCCGTTGGCGGTATCCCCGGGCTCCTGAAGCCCAATCATGACGCCGCCAACGTGGGATGCGAAATGTCGTGAAGGAGAGAGAGAGGAGGAACGCTCGACACGGCTATCCCGAAAGAGCAGCTCTTGATACGGAGCAGTGACAGACCTACATCAGTACATTCGTAGGTCGAGCATTATATTCAACGCCCATGTGTTTAAGTTACAGTATACACGACTGTCTTGCGTATAGACTGTCGGGGCAACTGTTGTTAGCGAGCACCTGGGAACAAAAACAATCATACAAGACTGAATACAGGTACCCCTCTCTGTTTAGCTGAAGAAGCAACGTGGCCGAGAGCACGTCCACAGGAGAGATGGAGCAATGAAATCAGTTCCTGTGACACGTGGATTAGTACGTACAACCAACCGTAAAGAGTAGCGGCGGTGGCTCTGAGAAGCCTCTATCCAGCAGTGGATTGACCCTGGCTGATGATGTCTGTGATGAGCCTCACAGAACGTGGGGGTAAGCGTTGTCTGCGAGCACCTATTAAGGTCATAAGACGCCACCACACACGTATCCAACGTTCGGAATTCGTAATGCGACATGCAGGTCTTCTTCTTTGCGATTCTTCGAACTACGATGGTCAGGTGCAATCGCATTGTGTTAAAGTAACGTTGGTGTCAGACCTATTGGCAATCATGACAAACGGTACCGTGCTTGGGGATGAATTGAACATGTATCAAAGGTTACACTCGCTGTGTGAATGGCCAATAATGCCTTGTGTATAAGTCTGCAATTATCTGAATAGTTAGAATTCCACTCCATCGCTCGGCGGATTGTAAACGCCTTTCGTGTTGACCGTTAAACGTTCTTAAGAGTATGTTTTTTTTATAAAATCGTCGACCGTTCGGCCGACTGCTTTTTCCTCCGTCAATTAAATGCATAATATCCGATTGAAATTACCAATCATTAATATTTAAAACACATCTGGACGAGCGTGTATTATATGTGAATTGCTCGAACACGTGTACGCTCAAAGTGAATGATCTTTAAGGTATTTAAAAAATATGTCATCTACTGCAATTACAACAGTACAATACCAGTACTGTACTGAAAGGTATTCTTGTAAATAGTAATGTTTGGGCCTTGTTCAATCCGCTGCTGGATGAAGGCTTCTCCACGCCGTGTCGCTCGCGGCAATAGTTTGACCATACTTCACCACGCTGGGCAATGCGGACCAGTTCAGACATCACTCGCTCACATATCGCTCGCCGCTGTCAAGTTAACCGTGGCCGGGAATCTAACTTAGGTAGTGACAAGTCTGATAGCGAACCGCGCTAAGCTGTGTCCCACCGCTCCCCGCTCACATTCCCGGTCAACCGTGAGTTGTACGACTAGTCGCGAATCGATTAATTATTATCACGTCTCGCGTTAATGATACACGCATCACAATAGCCACGTCAGCGCGCGGACTCAACCGAAAAATACGACGCTCCGGAAAGTAAGACGCACTCCGATCCTGCCGCCTGTGTCAACAGAAGTCGTGCAAATCTATTCACAGACACACACCGGATTATAAGACGCACTCCCGCACAACTTTGCTGTACGTTAGAGGGGGCAGTGGGTGGCTAGTGCGTCGTATAATCCGGTGAATACGATATTCCCACTATTTTCGACTGAATCCCAAATTGAGTTTTCCTCATTGAGCTTTCCTAATGGAACGCGCCGCTAACGCGTAGCTCCACGTTTAATACGAGCAGGGTGTGCAGGATAGTTGTCTGCATTATGGTCGAATCGGTCTTCAAACGAGTACGGTATGTTAAACATCGCCACTAAGGAAACGATGGCGGCCGGGCGTGGTGCTGGTCGCCCGCCCCCTCGAGTGCCGTGCCGGCCTTCGCAGGTGCTCGCTAGCACCGTCTTTCCCCAACTGTCTACGCAAGATACACGGGGCATCTTTGTCTTTACTATAAATTCAAAAGGCATAGATCCCCGTATAGCCTTAAGCGACTGTTGGGGCAAGTGCTGCTAGTGTTTGACACGTTGTAGTTAGTGGCTTCCCCAATTCAAGCTGAGTCTACCTACAGGAGGCTAATTGGAGGCTCAGATACGTCGTGCCACTAATGTTGTGTGTCTTGCGAACCACAGAAACAAACCACAAAGACAAACATCCCCCGTATAACCTTAAACTTCTTTTCGGGAAAGTGTTGTTTTTGAGCACTTTTGAAGACTGGCAGGGCACAGAAGGGGTGTGTGTGACCAGCACCACTCCCGTGCGTCTTTGTCTCCCTAGTGACGATGTTTACTATCATCGCACCAGATACTAATTTTTAAGGCTGAGGCGGCCTCAGAGAAGCGCCAGGACCCGTTCAAAAACTCGCCGATGGAACTCTGGTCACCAGGTTCGTAGCGCGATGCGCTAACCGCTACACCAGCGCTCCCCACTGCCCAGCCACCCGCACAATACAAAGATCCCCCGTGTAGCCCTCACCATCTCTCGGGGCAAGTGCTGTTAGCGAGCCCACCTACAAGATGACGACACGTGTGTGCGTGCACAAGCAGCACCCTATACACGGAAGCATCATCATCAGCCGCGGTCAATCTACTGCTGGATGAGGGCTTCCACACAAGCCTGTCCGCGTCTCTAACCATCATGCGATTCAACGATCCGCTCGGACACATGCACAGCCGCTGGTATTCGTCGTTCCGTCTCCATGAGGGATGTCCTCGAGTTTGGCCTCATAATCATCAATAGTCCCGCTGTTCCTTTAATAGGGCGGCACGGTTGAGCGGCGAGTAGCGCTGCCGCCTCACGGCGAAAATAACATAGGTTCAGTTTCTGGCTTTTCTATGTGGAGTTTTGCGTGGTGTCTCCCTGTGGGTTTTCGCCGGGCACTCCGGTTTCCTCCCACAGTCCAAACACATGCTGCTGCATAGGTTAATTGGCCTGCTGACTAAATTCCCCCCCCCCCCGCGTCGTGCCCTGTGATGGACTGGCGTCCCATCCTGGGTATAACCCTGCCTTGCGCCCTGTATCTGCCGGGATAGCCTCCGGGCTCGCCGCCACCCTGTACAGGAGATTGCGCGGTGTCTGACATTGGATGGATGGTAGCTAATTTAACGACCCTACCGCTGCTGTGATGATGGGTCGCGTCTACGGAGGAAGCTGAGCGCCTCTAACCAAAGACCAATTACACACGCATCAAACACGGCAACACGATCGGCACCGACTCGTGTCAAGTCCAATGCTGCTCTGGGACTGCTGCGCAGCATGGCACATGCCTACAGAAGTCTATTCCTGTAACGCTTTTACAATTTGCATCTCAGACTGCTGTTCACTTAGGGTGCGGGGGTTTGATTTGGTTACGCTCGTAAGGATTCATTGCTTCGAGTGCGAACGCGTTGCGTACACGGTAGTCCGATGGCCCGTGACCCCCCAATTTCGATGTTTTTTTGTTTGCTTTGTGATCCCTCACGAGGACGTATGCTCCCCCCACTACAGGCCGTTCTTAAATAAGCACATTAACTCGTATCGGCCGTCTAAATAATACATGACTAAGAGTTACTTAAAGCGGTATTGAACGAGCAATGGAACACGAAACATGTTAGGGGTTAATTAAATGGCAGTCATAAGACATCTGGACCAGCCTGTAGTTTACACGGAGAATAGTGCGTGAAGCAAGTGGTTCGCCTCCTCGTGAGGCTGACGGTGAGACGCTAAAGCTGGTAGAAAGCGGGTACGGGTATGCATTACAGGAGTATGTCTGCGGTGCTCCCTGATTGCGAATACTCTCGTGTTCCTACGAGCCAAGCCGACTCGTGTTTTAAGTTGATCTTCTTTAAGCAGTTTTTGACAACTCGGCAGAGTCATTTTGCCCGACGTGGGGTTGGATGGCGGCACGGCGGCGCAGTGAGTAGCGCTGCCGCCTCACAGCAACAAGGCCCTGGGTTCGATTCCCGGTTCGGGTGTTTTTTTCAGCGTGGAGTTTGTACGCTATTCCCGTGTCCGCGTCGGTATTCGGCGGGTGTTCCGGTTTCCTCCCACAATCCAAAGACACGCTGCTGCTGCTGCTTAGGTGAATTGTCATGCTGAATAAATTGCACCTGGTGGACTGGCGTCCTATCTTACATTATAGCCTTACCTTGCGCACTGTGTCTGCCGGGATAGGCTCCGGCCCCTCGGGACCCTGTACAGTATTAAGCGGTTCCTGAAAATGGATGGATTATTTTATCAACTTTCGGGGCGTTGTATCACTTGATGTTTGCTCTTCAGAGCTGTTCTTTCGGGATATCCGTGTCGAGCGATCTTCCTCTCTCTCTCTCTCTCGTGACGTTTCGCCTCCCCACGTTGGAAGCATCATGACACGGCTATCCCGAAAGAACAACTGTGAACAGCAACCAATCATAAATCGAGCAGGGAAAAACCTACAACGGTACGTTGTATAATTTGTCAAATGTGGACCGTGACGCCGGCACACAATGTCCTACTCTTGCGCATCACGTCAGGGGGATCTTTAACGTCCACTGTGAAGCCGGACAGGGAGTAGGGTTGTTAATATTAACCAGGGCGGCCGCTGGGTTTCAACCGCGTCGCCGTCCACTCAGCCGTAAACGAGTACTGGTGAGGTAAGCGTTATCAGCCGTGAGTGGCTGTGAACGTAATTTACATTTGCTTCTGGTCGAATTGCAATCCTCCTTCCCATCTCCGCCGTATCAAATGCTCCGGCCACTTTCTTTCTCGTTCGGACCGTACCGGTTTACTTTCACCTCTGCTGGGGAGACAAAGGCGGCCGGGCGTGGTGCTGCTCAGCCACCACTTCGTCTATTAGTAAGCTGGAGGAGGTTTGGGGAGGGGTGGGGGTGGGCCTTTGTCCAGTTGCGCAAAGTCGTGCGTTCCTTGACACTATTCATCCTGACTAATTGGTAATTAGGCTCATGAGAGCCGATTAGCTGTGACCGAGATACGGGGGCACTTTGTGACACTGCTCATACATTAATTAAACATTTGTGAATACATATTCATGCACGTTTCCTGGAATCTGACCCATCAATTAATGCAGGCGTCAATTTCACGAAACTTACTGGCATTTAACGTGCTCTACACACACACACAAACTTGTGCAGTATAAACATATACTGTATTTTATCGAGTATTGCTAGCTATCTGGGAGGGCACAACGGCGCGGTGAGTAGCGCTGCCGCCTGACAGCAAAAAGGGCCCCGGGTTCGCATCTCGGCTCGGCTGCTGGATTATTGCTGCTGGATCTCTGAAGTTTCACAAGAATAGTGAATGTGCGGGAGTCAAGCTGAAAAAATACGTAACAGCATTGGTGGTGTGCCTTTGGGTAGAGCGTTTGCATGCTCTCGCCGTGTCCACGTGGGTGTTCGCCGTACACTCCAGTTTCCTCCCACAGTCCAAATACATCCTCCTGCTGCATAGGTTAATTGGCCTGCGGACTATATTGCTCGTGGTGCGTGTGTTGGACTGGCATCCCATCCTGGGTATATCGCTGCCTTGTGTCTGCCGGGATAGGCTCCGGCTCACCGCGACCCTGTACACGATTCAGCGGTTTCTGACAATGAATGAATGTCAGCGAGCGGCCTACTCATGCCTTGTGACGCACACGCAGAGTAGTGTGGCAAGACGGGCGTTTATGTGTCCGACCGTCTTTGTCTTTCCAGTGATACTAACTGCACACACACCTAAGGCACAGGTCTCGATAGACTGTTAGGGCAAGTGCTGTTAGCGACCACCGATTAAGACCGAAATGGCGCACGAAGCAGCGGTGTGACTTGCAGCGAATTGGTCGTCTTTGTCTCCCCGGTGTCGATGCCGACGCGTTAGCAGAAAGTGCTCGTTTTTAAGACTGAGTCGACCTAGGGGAAGGCCACGCCAGCTTCAGATACTAGCAGTCATTGGTGATGGACTTGGTCGGGAATTGAACTCAGGTTGGCCGGGGTTGTAGGGCCTGTGGACAGTCATGTCGACAAGTTTCGAGACGTATTGCCTACTTCAAATGAATTGAACGTAATGAAAGCGATAAGCCTCAATTAAACGCTCACACTGAAATACATCGAGCAAAATCCACTTACGGTCTGGTAGGAAATACGAAACAATGAGGCTGTGTTGGACCGAGGCTGATCAGTGCGATTTAGACGGTTTCAGATGCAGTGTCATTCCCCACCGATTTGAGCCGTGGATGGGAATCGAACTCAATCGGCCGGCTTCATAGCAGCGCATCGCGTTAACCACTGCACCCACCGCTCCACTCCATGCAACGCGTATATCCCGACCTAAATAGGTGCTCGCTAACATAACCGTGCCATGACATCTGGAGAGCGCTATTTTCACCCGTTGCGTGCTTCACATTCCGACGCGATGTTTATTACGTGTGTGTAAAAACGCGCTCATACACTCGCATCTCAAACCTACAATGTTATAAGCTTGTACGACGGAGTGGTCCAGATGTCTTGCGACCTCCACAATTAATTGACCCCAAATATAGTTTCCCCTTTGCCTGTTAATTTGTGTTTTTAATAACCCTTACTTATAATACACTTTATATATCTCAGTGATATTGCTCGCATTACATCATACCTTAGTGTACATCACTAAGGTTGCGATTAAAGACTGCTAAACACTGCAGACGGTAGAACCCCGTAACTAGTGATTAAATAAAAAACTAGTCTGTCGCCTGTGATCCAGGTAGACAAGACGAGATGAGACGAGGCGACTGTCTACCTGAATCAATAATTGACGAGGCGCGGATTTGTCTTCGTAGTGATTTGTTAGATACTATTAACATCATCCTGGACCGATCCAAATGCTGGACGGATTTGAAACATCGTATTTTTTGTTTCTTTCATGCCATTTCCAAGAAACGTGTACGCGTTATGTTTGACATTTTAACCTACTTTTTGGATAAAGGCGGTTAGATCACTGAACCCGGCCACATGAGTTCGATTCCCAGGCGAGTGGAATGTGATTTCCCGTCACCGCCCCGCGTTGACCAACGTGGTGAAGTATGGTCAATCGACGACCGTAACGGCTTGGAGAAAGAACAGCTTTGAAGAGCAACCATCGGAGAAACTTTAAAGAATAATTCTCAACGTACGGTTTTTGCTGTAGCGATAGCAGTCTGTGTGACTCAATATTTTAATCAGAAATATTGCTTGCCTGTTCATTACGGGCACAAGTGCATTTGACAGTCTTTACGTGCATTTGTAAAAGAAGCAGTATAATATTATACACGTATTAGTCGCAGCGTATGTAAGTAAACAGTTATATACAACCTTGCTATCGCTGCATGTGTTAGATGTTTATTAGAAGTGTCGTATTCGGTAATCGTAGTAATTGTCGGGGCAGCGATTGTGTTAAGGAATCGCTATTATTAGCTGGCTTTGCAACTGTCGTGTCTGTAAATACTTCATGTGAGGTGTCATATTTTTTTTTTAAACACGGCCGCTGAGCACAGGCCCAAAGGCCCAAAACGTTAAATGGCCAGCAACCCGCAACACTTTAAAAGTTGTAATTGACGTAACGTGTTTCCCGACTCGAGGAAGCTCGTTCAAACACCTTAAGAACAGAGACACCATGGGAGTTTCAAAGTGGAGCAGAGCAAGGGGTGAGGCAGAAAGGGGAGGTGTGTGAGCTGCAGTGTGGTGAGTGGGTGAGCGGGTGAGTGAGTAAGTGAGTGGATGAGTGAGTGTGTGTGTTTGTGAGTGGGTGGGTGAGTGAGTGGGTTATAAAGTGAGTGGGTGAGTGAATAAGTAAGTGGGTGAGTGGGTGAATTGTTGGGTGGGTGGGTGAGTTGATGACCGAATGCGTCAGTGAGTGGGTTGGTGAGTGAGCAGGTGACTGGGTGAGTAAGTTGTTGGGTGCGTGGGTGGGTGAGTTTGCTGTGACCCATATCAACTCACCTCTAACCCGGGGGATTTGACGATTAGTCACAATCCAGAGTTGCAATCAAATAAACAAACTTCGTCCATTTTGTCTCGTTTACATTTGACCATCTTGTTTGTATCGTTTCTCATCGCTGTGCCTCGTGTAGCCAACAGTGTACTTGCTCCATGAGCTTCAATGTGACTGGCCGTTACGCTTGTAGAGTTAAAGAGTAAAGAAGCTTATAGAATATGTAGGAACAAGTGCCGTTAAGTGAACCACATGCTACATTGCTGCCTTTCACTTCCCAGCCTATTGTGCATACCATACCGGGTACTTATTCACGGCTGAGTTGATCTTACAGAAGCTAGGTTTGATTCCTGCCTCGGACACCTTTCTGCGTGGTGGAGTCTGTGTGCTATCTCCCCCCTTGTTTTGCGTGGGTTTTTTTTTCCGGGTTCTCCAGTGTCCTCCCACAACAACAAAAAAATACCAATTCATGAATTGGCCGATATCATCGTAATATATAGGATATAGTTTCTGGCGGGTTGATGTCAATTACCCGCGTGGCAACCTCCCCCCAACCTCTCCTGTGGTTTCCTGCAGAGCCTTGGGACCTCTGGGTGAAAGGCAATCAGCCAGCGCCAACCTGCCAGGCATTGCTTCCTGTATATTACGCTGTACACGACCAATTAGTAAACGAGTGTTTTTTTAGTTGTGGGTGGAAACCGGAGGATGCTGAGGAAACCCACGCGGGCCAGGGTGAGAACACACAAACTCCACACAGAAAGGCACCCGAGGCGGGAATCGAACTACTGGCGGGGCAGGACTTACTTTCTGTTTGGCGCAGCTGTTACCACTGCGCCACCTTGGCCACCAAAGACAAAGACCCCCCGTATAGCCTTAACGGACTGTAGGGGCAAGTGCCGTTAGCGAGCACCTATGAAGGTCGACACGGCACACGAGCGGGTGGGTGACCAGCACCACGCGCGGCCGCCTTTGTCTCCCTAGTGATAATGAAAATTGTTGCTGATTTTCCGTTCTCTGTCGTTGTTGACATGTCGTTCTCTCCACAGCCTTGTGCAGCGCTTTGTGACCCTCGGGTGAAAGGCGCTATATAAATGCTATTATTATTATTATTAATGTTTACACACCGCACTAGGTAGTCATTTGAGGCTGAGTCGACCTAGGGGAGGCCAAGGACCGGTTCAGAAAATCGGTCACTGGTTTTTGCCGTGAGCGGGATTCGAACTCGGGTCGCCAGATTTGTAGCCCAGCGCGCTAACCACTGGGCTACCGCTCACCCTCAGATGTACACGCACATTATAATCACTCGTCTGCCTCAACCTAATTGCTCCAACGGCGGTTGTTATTGTCTGGGCAATCACCTGTGTACGTCCCTAAGCGATGGCCCCGTAATTACCCGGCACTGCACGGGAGCAATCGCTCTGAGAAGCAACACACGCGGCCCGCTCTTACATAACGTGGCCACAACCAACTGCACCCATCCACACATTGTCAGAAACCGCTTTTATCCTGCGGCAGGGTCGCGGTGAGCCGGAGCCTATCCCGGCAGACGCAGGGCGCAAGGCAGGGCTGTACCCCTGATGGGAGGCCAGTCTCTGTCTTTAGAGAAACCGGAGTGTCCGGCGAAAACCCACGCGGACACGGGGAGAATATGCAAACTCCACAGAGAAAGGCGCCCCGAGCAGGGATACGAACACGGAACTTTCTTGCTGTGAGGCGGCAGCGCTACTCACCGCTATGCCGCCGTGCCGCACTCTCACAATGTACACGCTATGAATAGAAGCCCGCGCGGCAAGTGTCTAATAATCGCCACATCGGTTGAGCGGCATTACGGATATTGTTAGCTCACGTTTATTTTCGACAATGCCACGGTGGCATTCTCACAGCGAGAAGCCCCCCGGTTCGATTCCTCGCTCAGGTGCCGCCTCTCTGTGTGGAGTTCGCGTACTTTGTCGCGTGTCCGTGTGGGCTTTCGACGCGTACTCCGGTTTCATCCCACAGTCCCAAGACACACTGCTGCTGCCTGGGTTAATTGGCGTGCTGACTAAACAGCCCCCCGTTCCCTTGCCGTGTGCCCCGTGTCTGATAATGATGACTTATATTTTTCCAAACAACTTGTTTTTACGCTTCCTTCGGATGGATGAGTCCATGTTTCAGCGACGCATAATTGAATCAAACCAAGTTTGACTTACTCATCAGTAAAGTTACCCGCCGGGAAATGTGCCAACTTCATAACGCTCATTAACGATGCGGTCGTGTCTCTCCTGTCTGTCTAGGTGTTTATTATACAATGTACATCTTTTTTTTCCGTGTTTCCACTCGTCCTAGTACTTTACTTGCAGGCTTGTCTACGGGAACGTTAAGACACCCGAACAGCCTCAAATATATAGGAGAACCTCGCAGGTCACATCTTTCCTGGTTTGTATTTGCCCCCTAAACCGGTTCACGGATGTGTCGCCCTAACCGGTTCGAGGTTTTACCCCAAACCGGTTTCCAGTGAGATCCTACTGTAATGAGTTGGTTTCTACTGTAGCACGCATCGCGATGTGAAGCAGGCTGAGGTCATCATATGGACGGACTGGCACCTTTCGAAGGACCGTGGAATTTCCACCACTGGCTCATGGAGATAGGCAATGCCTCGCACGTGTTTGTTGACAAGGTAAAGGTGCAGCGCTGCAATGTCTCGCTCACGTCACTGCTGGCAGAAGGGCCTCCACTGGAGTGAGCTCTAAAGGGTGTTGGGCCTACCCCTTCACATAGGGAAAAATGTGGGAGTACCCACATTGTGCCCCACCGCACGCGAACTACTCATGTATACGGCAGGTCCTCTGGCAAGGAGCTTGGTGAAGCTGGTATGAAACGTTGTACTCTGTCGTAAATGTTTTGGGTTTGGGTTTTCCCTCTAACACAGCGGTGTGCGGCTCTCAAACACCGGAGTGTTGAATTAGTACAGAATTGACACGGTTCGGTTCACGTGACAAAACCTTACTTCGTGACCCGACACGAAGTACATAAGTATAAACATCGCTCGCAACAGTCTTTGTATGGAGTGTGTGTGTGTGGGGGGGGTGGTCAGCTATAGAAAGGATGTGTGGATGTGACAGAGTCCAAGCAGAGTAGGCAGGCGTGTAGACAGGTTACTCTGCAGTGGCGG
>JAZEWU010000021.1:3813257-3827839 GCA_036362915.1 Geotria australis
AAACATCACCATTAGGGAGACAAAGGCGGCCGGGCGTAGCGCCATCCACCCACCCCCCTCGTGCGCCGTGCAGTACTTCACAGGTGCTCACTAACAGCGCTTAACCCCACAGTCCGTTCAGACTATAAGGGGGATCTTTGTCTTTGTCACGTACGTGTGTGTACTCCGAGACTCTCACACTAACTGGGCGGAGTAATCCATTAATTTGGAATAAAATAGAGGGGGCAACATTTTTTTAAGAGGTACTCCTCCAGGCCAAGTACAAGTTAATGCATAATTTACCCGTCCAGGGTGGCGTGATAAATATTTCAAAACGCAGGTTTACCCAAGCGAAGAGTAAGTCACTTTGCCAAGAGCTGCGTGCTCGCGTCTGGCTGCGTGTACCCTATACGTTGCGGGGAGCGGTGGCGCCACGGTTAGCGCGCTGGGCTACAAACCTGGCCACCCGAGTTCGAATCCTGCTCACGGCCAACACCGGTGGCGATTTTCTGCAACCAGTTCGGGGCCTCCCCTAGGTCGACTCAGCCTCAAATGAGTACCTGGTGCGGTGTGTAAACATTGCCACTAGGGATAAAAGGGCGGCCGGGCGTGGTGCCGGTCACCCACTCTCTCGTGTGCCGTGTCGATCTTCAAAGGTGCTCGCTAACAGCACTTGACCCTACTGTCTGTTAAGGCTATACGGGGGATCTTTGTCTTTATACCCTATACGTTGTGGGGAGCGGTGGCGCCGTGGTTAGCGCACTGCGCCAGCAAACGCCACGACCCCGAGTTCGAGTCTCGACAGATGATTTCACGGCATCGCTGAGGTCGACTCAGACTTAAATGAGTACCGTGTCTGGTTGCGGTGTGTAAACAGCAATGCTTGGGGAGACAAAGGCGGCCGGGCCTGGTGGTGCTGGCCGCACACCAGCCCCCTTACTTGTCAATCACGCCAGCTTGCTAACTAACAGCACTTGCCCCAAAACCGTGAAATGCCTTTATGGGTTATCTCTGTCTTTGTGTGTTTTGCGCGCGTCCACGTGTGCATATGGTTACGATGCCGCGCGTATCGAGTATGTGAAATCACGTACCCACGCTCGCTAGCAGCGCTTGTCGCGATATCCTGTAAAGTAAAAACCGGGGGATCTTTGTCTTTGGTCTGGTACGTGTGTCTTGTTTGCCTGTACACTTGCACTACATTAAGGTCCGTGTTATCAGCAGCCGCCCTGACTTACATCAACCCAACCTCCCTCCCCTCGAGTCCCACCCATTCATGAAAGCAATCAATTACCGGTGAAAAGCCATCATTAAATAATGGGAGGTAAACGTGAAAATACAAAGTCAGTTTTCGTATGGCGCCGTGCACAACAGAATAAATCATCGAAGGTTCCAACAGCTTCCATCAATAACAACAAACCATGCACTATACATGCGTACGCTTTATTACACTCTATGATAGAGCACTCTAAGGGCAAGAGATGGTAGCGTGTAGCTATTAAGGCTTGTTCGGCACACGCGGGCTGGCGGGTGGGTGGTGGTGGTGTAGCCAGCGCAACACCTGGCCGCCTTTGTCTCCCCGGTTCCGATGTTTACACCCGTGCAGGGTACTCGAACTTAAGGCTGAGTCGACCTAGCGGAGAGCGCAGGTCATGGCATGCATTCGGTTGTTCAGCTCTTGAGTTACTGATTGTATGCATCGCTTGCCGCTCATGGCTCTTGCAGAGTAACAAAGTACCTCATTTTTTTGTCTGCAGGGGGCTGGCAGTAAAAACAACCCATTTTGGGGTTCCACTCAGCACATCTATAAAGCAAGTGGAACGCCATTCTAGACCTGCTGATGCTGAACTCGTCATGAGAATGTGGCGTGTTCACTGCTGGATGACGGCGCGTGATTGTCATGCCTCTCTCACACAAACGGAATGTTCTCGTTGCAGCCTTCGACGACGATGATGATGCGTGCAGCGTATGAAGCCCTCGTCTGGATCGAGTCAGCAGGTAGGCACCGCGGCGTCACGTCGTATGTATGCTGTGTGTGTGTTGGTACGGTTGCCAAATAGTAACATCTGTGCCACACAGAAATCAGGTCCTGCCTGACGTGTTTTGATTGCCACCTCAGGCACTTTTCTGCGTGGAGTTTGTGTGTTCTCTCCTCCTGTTTTACGTGGGTTTTCTCCCGAAACTAAAAAGAATGGCCCGTAACACCACAATATATGGGACACAGCGCCTGGCGGGTTGGCACCAACTAACCACGTAGCTTGACTCCCCCACACCGCAGGTGACCTCACGCCTCCGAGTCATTCTGTCTTCGAATGAATACCTTCGAAATTGAATGAAGACTCTGAACGTTATGAATTATAATTTATATTTATAATTTACACAGGGAAGGCCAGAATTAAGACACATTTATTTATACGTTGAATATAAATTTGTCAGTTATTTATGGCCCGCCCGGTACAGCGTCATCATTGGCAGACGCTCCCGTTTGAATGGCCTATTTTTTAAAATTATAATTTCTATTTATTTATCGAAATATTTCACGTACAGCACTGGTTCTGACATCACAACACCGATGAAGTACAGGAGATTGTATTCACGTGAAAACATTTTCAACGTGATCCCTGTACATCCGATTACGTTTACAGACGTCTAATAGTGATGCTCTCCGCAGCACAACAATAATAATTAATAATAATAATAGCATTTATATAGCGCCTTTCACCCGAGGGTCACAAAGCGCTGCACAAGGCTGTGGAGAGAACGACATGTCAACAACGACAGAGAACGGAAAATCAGCAACAACATTTTTTTTGGGGTTTTTTTTTTTTTTATAATCCGAGCTGTGGAGAGAACGGCATATCGGAAAATCAGCAACAATTTTCTTTCAATGTACATTCTTAACACGCCTTTCAGGCCAAAGTCAGGCAAGAGCGCCGTGCGAAACTAACGGAAGCAAAATGCAAAATTAAATTAAAACAGCAAACAGCAACACCGGCTGCTGAGCGATGCGAACGGCGAAAACCTCATAACCGGTGATTGAATGAAATAAAAACCCCAACCGCGTTAAGGTGACCCGGGGCGACGATGTTGCGTTCGGACTCGACGCGCGGTCATTACGCGCGCGGCGCAATTGAGTTTCGCGTCGCGTTAAACGCGTTAGCGCCGCGTGCGTCCGCGTTTAACATCCGCCGGATCGCCGCCGATGACGCGGCAGGAGATTCACTTCAACGGGATTCACTTGTAACGACCGACACTCAGACGCGCTTGATTAAATATGCGACTTTCGGCACGTCGTGCAGTCGTGCTGCGCGCGATGCTATCGACGTGCGTCGTGGTATTTTAGACCGTCCGGTTGGTGCGTAATGCTCATCGTCTCTTTTCCGGAGAAAAGATGGAATTTCCTAGACGACAGTTGTGTTAAATTCGTTGCAAGTCGGACAAATATGGTTTTCCTCGCGCTGAAAGTTTAAAGTTTTTCTGTACAATGCCGATGTAGTCTGTGTCTGCTAAGGTTTGTCCCTATGCACTGTATGTATGTATCTGTACAGGGGAGCGGTAGTGTAGTGGTTAGCACTGTACTACAAACCCGGCGACCTGAGATCAGTTCCTGCTCAACGCTAACACCAGCGACGATTTTCTGAACCGGTCCTGAGCCTCTCCTTGGTCGACCCAGCCTTAAATAAGTACCTGGTGTGGTGTGTAAACATCACCACGAGGGAGACACGGGTGACCGGGCGTGGTGCTGGCCACCCACCCCCTCGTGTGCCGTGCTTGCCTTCATAGGTTCTAGCTAACCGTACTTGACCCTACAGGTTATACAGGGTATCTTTGCTTTTGTATATTTGTTTTAGTCTGGAGCGGTGACGCAGTGGCAGCACAGATCTCTGAGTTGTTGCTCTTTCTAATCGATGTTGTAATTCTGTTTGTTGGCTTCCCCCATGGCATGCGTACGTACAACGATGTGTGCGCATTGGTGCGCTTGTGCGGAGTGTGCCGTCCTTTGTGTCCAGTGGAATCCCGGCTCAGTGTCCACATTAATAGGTGATCGGTTTATCCTGTGACGGTGAAGGAGGTCACTTTGTAACTGGGGCCAGAGCTTGGGGTGGTGTGTAGGGATGGAGAGAGAGAGAGAGAGACGTTGTTAGTGTTTAACGAGTAGAATGCGTCAACTCCCAGACTGTTTTACGAGAGAGGCCACATCTTGTCGCAGTGGGGCTGGCCCAACGATGGAAATTCCACATTCCGTTGGTCTGTCTTCTTTGTACAGCTGGTTTGATGTTGATGTTGAGCAACTACTGTAATTTTACAAGGCGGCACGGTGCTGCGGTGAGTAAGGCTGCCGCCTCACTGCAAAAAGCACTTGGGTTCGATACCCGGCTCGGGTGCCGCCTTTCTGTGCGGAGTTTGCATGTTCTCCCCGTGTCCGCGTGTGTTTTTGCCGACTATTTCGGTTTTCTCCTAATAGGTTAATTGGCCTGACGAAATTGTCCTGCAATGGACTGGCACCCCATTCTGGGTATATCATTGCCTTGTGCCCTGTGTCTGCTGGAATAGTACCTTGGCTTGCCAGGAGCCTTGTTAAGTGTGTACCAATAATGAATAAATAAATGACACGATGTAATTATAAATTGAGGTGACGCAGTCTCATCCTCCCTGCTGACACATTGTGGACACGCAACAGATATCCTCCTACGTGTAGACTATCCTCGACTTATGACGGAGTTACGTTCCGATGACCCCGTCATAAGTCGATATGGTCTTAAGTCGAAAATACCCTTAGAACAGTTTGTAAACAAAACACAACCAGCTGCTAGACACCCAAGCACAGACTCGGGCCCAGAGAATAACAAACACGGCTGCCTCGCGGCAGCGCAGACGATGTTATCGTACAGCAGCTAGAGCGGCCGTTGTTAGACTTTACGACCAACCGTCGGCACTTGAAAATAATATAATCGGGTTACTGGGGACGGCCGTTGTAAGTCCGGGTGGTTTTAAGTCGCATATGTCGTAAGTCGAGGAGAAACTGTTTTATAGAGTTGCTTAATAGAGGAGGGGGGGGCGGAGACTTACGTCCAACTTTGGGGGTTTCTGATAGTTGCAACGAGACTGGCAATAAATCACGTTAACGTCGCTTCAGCAGCGGTAATAAACTCGATGTAAGCTACGGTCTGCGAGCACTTCCAGCACCAGGCAGCAGCGGTAGCGGCGGCGCAGTCACACGGAACGGATGAAGTCAATAGAAATACGAAACACTAAATATCGCGCGGAAAATAAAAACCGAGGCCGAGTTGAGATCGCAACATAACACCGGCGCCGCCAACATGGCCGGGGATAGAAACCGCGACCGCCGGGCGCCACGAGCCACAGTCAATGGTGAGCCGTGACAGTTAGCCCTGACTATGAGCCGTGATTACGAGCCGTCGGTACGACACAGCAGGAGGCAGGCGCGTCGCAGCCGCGGGTGTTGCAGGAATAAGTTGGGCGGGGGATGGAATCATGTTTCTGTGAAAGTGCGGGTGTCGCAACACGCGCAACGCCCGCGGCTGAGACGAGCCTGGCGGGAGGGAGCGGCGTCGCCAGCCTCGCACACAGCTGCCTGTGCCGATGTCCACGTGCCTCGGCAGAAAGCTGTTTCAGGCCGAGTCGATCTAGGGGAAGCCCGTGGTGGTGTCAGATGTGAATCGCGGACCTGTGACGGAATGCATCGTGGGCGAGGATCGAACCCGGCCTGCCGGCGTTCGTTGCGCTAAGTTTTCCCCGCACGCGGCACGCACGCACCTGTCAGGGTTATGAACGCGTGCACGGAGCGGTGCGCAGTAATTAAGTTTAAATATCTCTTCTTTTGTCTCGCAGCTAGGTGTCTCACTCGCTCAGGACGGCTTCGGACTCCGCGGAGACTCGGCACGCCGGGCGGACGACGGGACCTTCGCTTGTATCGCGAATGCTTCGCGACGCGCGCCGATGTCAAAATCGCCGAGCGTCGGGGCAGGCCCAGGCAACGATACCGCGTTCCCTCCCTCCCTCTCTTGCAACCCCTGTGTCTTCATTGTCGACACATCACTCCCAACAACGAACGACAGCTCGTCGCCAGCCTCGCTGACCGCTCGGCGCTCCGCTTGGTGCCGCGACCCCAACGATGGGCGGCGGAAGCACGACGCCGGCATTGTTGACGCATTTCTCAAGGTGCCCGCCGTGTGGAACTCGGGGACGATGAGCCTCCGAATGAAGGACGACGACGCGATGAGGTCAAAAACGATGCTCAGAGGACGGACATTCCGCCCTCCGCCCGCGCCCCGCGTGTCTCACGCGCAACTCCTCACTGCGGCGTAATTGTTACGATTCACTGCAGTCGGTCCTCTCCTGCGTAGAAGCATCGAGCGTTCAGCACTTTTTCTTCACGACGTATTTAATAACAACAACAACAACAACACGAAACTCGAGTGCCGTTCAACACGCACGGTGGACCGGCAATGGCGACCATGGTGATGACGATGGCGGTGATCGCGGTGATGGTGACGATGGGAGCGATGGCGTCGGTGAACGCGATCATGGTGGTGATTGATGATGATGATGGGGACAATGATGGCGATGCCGGTGATGGTGACGACGATGGACTCTCGCGGGAGCTCCTCCGATCGCCGCAACACTCGCCTGTTGTTTACCCTAAACTTTATAACCATATAAATGTATGTACAGTACTCGTTTGCGACGATTTTATTGCAACTGCACGAGTCGTCGGTTTTTGTTCGTTCCGTTCGCGGCGTACGCGGGCCCCTTCCTTATTAGAGCGCCCCTTTCCGAGCGCGCTTTTGCGTGCGTAGACGCTGCGGTGTAGAGCACTTTAACAGCTGAACGCGGAGCGGGCGGCGTGGCGGGTCGACGGCGCTTGATCGACTCGCGATCGGGACGCCGCGACATCGAATCACGACGGTGCGTCCGCTCGGGCCCGGGCGCCGATTCGTGGGAATTGCACTCGAGAGTTGTCCTTTCGGGACAGCCGTGTCGAAACGTCGCGAAGGACAGAGGAGGAACGCTCGACGCGGATATCACGAAAGGGCAGCTCGCGAGAGCTGTTCTCATACGTCGCGCCGTGAAAAACCAACATCAAAACAATTTGCGGGAAGTCAACGGCGAGGGACAGATAACGGATCTAGAAGTGCCACAGCTGGCTTAGGGCTGCCAATGGAGATAACCGCTGAGTTTCGAATAAGTACGTACCTGTTTCATGCTGCGGGCTGAGGGTTGAGTAACGGACGGAGCGCGCGGATCGTGAACGCACGGGGAGAAGCGTTGTGTGGAATCCAGCCCCGGTGTTTGTTTGGAGGGCCGATGGCCCCGGTCTAGCGCAGGGGTCGCCACAGTGCGGCACGCGTGTTATGAGCGGCAAGCGACGTGATTTTGAGCTGTGCGTGCCGTGTTAAGTCTGATTAACGGCAAAGAAAACAAGTTGCAAAAAATGCCGATAAAAAATGTGCTTGACTGCTCTGTCAATCTTTAAATTACGCTACCCATTGAAGGCGCTCTGATCTCAAAATAAAAAAAACATTCACTTGGTGCAGTTAGTACATTACGTTTAGCGGGGCCAGCCTATCCATGGCACGCAGATCTGTAAAATAAGAGTGAATAAGTTAACTCTTGGGCGGCACGGTGGCGTAGTGGGTAGCACTTCCGCCTCACAGCAAGAAGGCCCCGGGTTCGAATCTCGGCTCGGGGGGCCTTTCTGTGTGGAGTTTGCATGTTCTCCCCGTGTCCGCGTGGGTTTTCGCCGGGCACTCCGGTTTCCTCCCACCGTCCAAAGACATGCTGCTAGGTTAATTGGCTTACTGAGTAAATTGCCCCAGGTGCCCTGCGATGGACTGGCGTCCCATCCTCGGTATACCCCTGCCTTGCGCCCTGTGTCTGCCGGGATAGGCTCCGGCTCACCGCGACCCTGTACAGGATTAAGCGGTTTCTGAAAATGGATGGATGGATGGAAGTTAACTCTTGGCAGGCCGCTTCTGAAAGGTTGCCGACCCCTGGTTTCGCGGTTCAGCTCTCAAGGTGATAATGCGTCGACGAGCGGTAACGCAGGATAACACGGTGATAACTCCGGTTACACTGCGGGTTATTTGCGCATCATTTTCAGAGCTAACAACGGCTCTCCTACAGCTTTAATTTATTGACATCTTATTTTTACCAGACCGAGTAACGTTTTTTTTTCTACAAAACGCAACCGCGAAAAGTTAATTATAAAAAAAAAATAGTAATACAAAAATAATAATAACGACCGCTTATATTTTCTCAAACCTGTGCAAACGCGACAATGCATGCGACGATGTCGGATTGCATCGAGTCGACTGTAAATACAGTGCGCGCGCGTGTCTGTTCGTGTGCTTTGAACATATATGCAGACTTGTTGATTTTGACATTTTGTCTTTTTTGATGCAAAGTGGAACCTTTTTTTGCGAATTGTATATTTCCGCCGGCGTGTACATACGTATGTGAGGATGAAAAGAAAAAAACACTTATCGACCTCAGGTTCAACGCTATGTATCGGATTGAGAATGTGTTCACGTGCTCGCCGACGTAACGGCGCAGCGACCGCACCACCTATAATCTCTCCGTGCTCCCGAATCAACAAAACGTGAAAACAAACGCGAGTTAGGAAAGCAGAAGTGTACCGATGTAGTTTTTCACGGCTCGATGTGTGAGAATCGCGCCCCGTAGCTGTTATTTCGGGACAGCCGTGTCGAGCGTTGCTCCTCTCTCCTTCGAGACGTTTCGCCTGCGACGTTTTATCGCGAAAATCTGCAACAACGCGCGTTTCGCCTCCGGCGTCGGAGGCGAAACGTCGCGAAGGAGAGAAAAGGAATGCTCGACATGGCTATGTCCGAAATGACGGCTATCGAGAGGAATTCTCGATAATGTACGTCAAGAAAATGTCAACTTAAATCGTTTTGTTTTTTGTTAAAGGTAAACGGAGTTTTTGGAATTATATATATATAAAAAAGGAAGTAAAGTCCGTTATTGGACCTTGTGAAAACATTCGATCAACGTACGCGTTGCTTTAGACGGCTTCAGAGCTCAACGCTAATCTGCAGAATTTCTTTCAAATTCTTCTCAAGCGAATGTACATACTTGTAACATATTTGGAATACAGAGTTTTAGCCCGAACTACTGTCGTGTGTATAAACGTGCGTCGAAAACAATTGTAAAGTTTCAATAAGATTGTGAGTGTGTTCTATTCACGACGACGACGACGAGTCTTTTGCTGTGTAAATATAATTATATAAGCATTGGTAAACTTAATATTTTAAACTCCTAAGCGTATCGTTTTACTGTTTGTATTACACATTGTATTGAGGTTTTTTTTTCCAACGGCATGCACATTACTCTTGACAAATATATGATGCTTTAAAAAGAAAGTGCTCTCTTTTCAACTCCACGTATATTACGATGAAGTACATGCGGTAGTTTACAAGACCACACGACTCTTCACGGCGTTCCAAAGTTAGGCTTTTAGAACACTGCTATAACTAAGCTGAATAAAAACAAAATACGTGACTAAACCAGGCAAGGGGCTTTGTTTAATCGCCGAACTAATGTAACGTCCTCCAGTCCATCATCCCAATGGGGCGGGTCCTTCTTGCTATGAGGCGGCAGCGCTACTCACCGTGCCACCCAGAAAGACACCACACGTAATACTATCTCAATTCTGTGGCTCCATGTATGAATGAAAAGAATGCGCAATGTACCGATGTAGGTTTTGTCGCAGCTCGATGTGTGGGAATCACTCGTATGAGCCGCTCTTTCTGGATAGCCCCATCGAGCGTCTCTCCTCTCTCCTTCGCAAGGAGGAGTACTGTAACGCTTAAAAGCTGCTCTTTTGGGATAGCCGCATCAAGCGTTCCTCCTCTCGTCGCGAAGCAGAGGGAAGGAACGCTCGACGCGGCTTTCCTGAAAGAGCAACTCTCGAGCAATTCTTAGGAATACCTCGGTCTGTCAGCCAATTGGTTTTCCAGACTAATACTACGCGACGGCATTTGCTTAAACGAGCAAATTGCAGACCGGTTTCCATTCTCCGGGTCTCATCAGCATCAAGCTGCTGTTGCCAGATGTTATTGGCAAGGGAAACCCATCTTAAACGATGGGGCCCTGTTCAATTCAAAAGAGCAATTCTCTATTCTATATAAACCTAATAATGCAATGATGTGGCGCATTTACGTGTGAAAGTGAAAGACCATATAAGCAAAACTCCGCTCCGCGTCTCCGAGTATAAATACAAATGGGATTTTCTTCGTGCGCCGGCCAAATTATTTTTCCACACCTATATAATGCCGCATGTCTTCTTTACGCGAGCAATCTCGGCACCGGTTTGCTGTTCTCCGTCACGCTAGTGAAGGGAAACGAGGGCGTTGTATCAAGCGGACAAAATATCAGACAAGGCCCCCAGCGCAGAAATGTTGAATTGATCACCGGTGAACGGCGCCAGTCGAGATGAGCACAGCGATTAGTACTCGGGATAGAAGCTTCGGCTTGCACGTCTAAACAACGATTACTTTTCTGCTGATGTAGGTTTTCACGGCTCGATTCGTGTTGGCCGCTCTACAGAGCTGTTCTTTCGGGATAGCCGCGTCAAGCGCTCTCCCTCTCTCGACACGGCAATCCCGAAAGAACATTTCTGCAGAGCACCCGTCAAATTTTACTTCACCGTTTTTAACCCGAAAACACGCGGGGATCCACCCAGGCGTAAGGATTTTCAATCGAATTCAGAATCGGGATGGTCACGTAAAAACTCACAGCTTGCATTTTTTTTTTTTATACGCCGGTCTACCGTTTGCACCCTGTATTAACAAGGGGGGCAGGCGGGGGGAGAGGAGGGTGGGGGCGGCGTACCTGGTCATGAGGCTTTTCAATTAAATTCAAAAAATCAAAATAATCCGAGGATGGTCACTTGAAAAAAAAAAAAAACTTCAGACAGGTCTGCAGTGTTATTCCTTATGGGATCACACCAGTTGGCTACAGAGAGGCTTGCGCGACACATGTTGGAGTGCTTAACACCCCGCTTTCAGCTAGCTTTGTGCGTCTAGGGGGAGTGTCAAGTTTAAAATCTAACTCGACTCAGACCCCGCAGCCTGCAAACATCATACGCCCTCGAATTTTTAATTTCCTTTCTTCGCGAATTGCTAAAATAACACATGCCTCCGACTGGCGCTTCCAACATTTTCACGAAAAAATATTTGAGAATTGTTTTTTGGTCACCCAGGAAAACCTCTCCGAGCGCCGGGGACCCCGAGTCTCGGGCCTCGGTGATGTCTGTGTCTGAGCGTAAAATACGACGCGAAGAATTGCTATCCTGTGATGGACTGGCGTCCCATCCTAAGTATAGCCCCGCCTTGCGCCCTGTGTCTGCCGGGATAAGCTCCGGCTCTCCGCGACCCTGTATTGCATGAATCGGTTTCTGACAATAACCTTCAGACTAAAGGAGGTTGGCATCAGGCCGTAAATTGATGTTCTAGTATCACTGGGGGGGGCAACCGGCCAACCCGGGTCAACCTGGATAGCGGCCGTTTTAACAAGCAACCACAACAGGCTGCTTTAAATTTACAAATGGTGAAGGCGCAACCCTGATGGTAGTGCACAAGTGGTTATTTAAAGCTGACATCGTGTTCGAGTTTTAGAAAAGTCATCAATAGGTGGCAAGTAAAGCTGAAATAAGACATAACAATCCTTGGTGTTTTGCAGATCGAAGTTGCGTTCATGAAGGATTCGAACCCGGTTACCCCCAAGTGCGGACATATACATATACACAAACCGTAAAAAAACGCTCGCTCAATAACTGAGTACATTTCAACCCTAAGAACGTAAACACGTCAGTTTGATTGATTGCGGTGACCTACTCGGCATAAGACCGAGAAGGTGCACAGCCTCCTAGCGTGGGTTCGTGGGATTCCGAACGGAACTCGGCAGTCGGCCTATTACGCCGTCTTCCGGATCAGTTCCCGAACACAGGGAGGTGACGCTCGGCAAGAGCTCCGACCGCTAACGCATTTCATTCACGGCGCAGCTCCGGGTAGCGCCGTTCGAATACAATTTGCAGGACGGTTTAAATAACACAGCCGAACTAGGAAAGCTTTCGTCTTTAAAAGTAAAACAAAAAACCCCGCAAACTTAAAACAACATTTCCAGCGGCGTTCTCCCGCGGCATGCCGCTAAGTCAGTCGTTTCATCGAACGCAAACGGCACGAACGGGGCCGGGTGCTGTTACCAATTTCCAGCGACGCTTCTGAAGCAACCCGGCTCGGGGGGCTTTCTGTGTGGAGTTTGCATGTTCTCCCCGTGTGTGCGTGGGATTTCTCCGGGCACTCCGGTTTCCTCGCACAGTCCAAAGACATGCTGCTGCACGGGTTAATTGGTCTGCGGACTAAACTTCCCCCGGGCCGTGAAAAACCTACATCAGTACATCCTATCTATCTATCACTGAAGTCACTTACCCCAAGCAGTCAGAAAGGCTATACGGGGTAACTTTGCCTTTGCGGAGCTGGATGCGGGAAGGCAGGGCTGGGTTGCGACGTGGGGGTATGTGTGCCAGTGTGGTTTAGGGCTGTCTGAAACAGGTGGTTTCATGCTGCGGAGGAGAGAGCAAAGGGAGGCGGAAGACAGAGAGAGAGAGAGTGTGCGGGAGGGGAGCGGGAGAGACAAAGATGAAAACAGGGAGGGCGGGAGGCAGGCGGTAACGGTACCAGGAATCGAGGACGCGTTGGGAGACAGATGTCAAAAGCCAAAGTCAAATATGTGTGAAGTGAGCGGTGTGGGGGGCGGCACGGTGGCGTAGTGGGTAGCGCTGCCGCCTCACAGCAAGAAGCTCCCGGGTTCGAATCCCGGCTCGGGGGGCTTTCTGTGTGGAGTTTGCATGTTCTCCGCGTGCCCGCGTGGGTTTTCGCCGGGCACTCCGGTTTTCTCCCACCGTCCAAAGACATGCTGCCGCCTTTGTCTCCCTAGTTGCGATGTTTACACACCCCAACTAGGTACTCATTTGTGGCTGAGTCGACCTAGGGGAGGCCCAGGACCGGTTCATAATGTCGTCACTGTTGTTGGCCGTGAGCGGGATTCGAACTCGGGTCGCTAGATTCGTAGCCCAGTGCGCTAACCACTGCGCCACCGCTCCCCACGTGGCGTCACGGTTCCTCCCGTACAGATGATCTCATGCGAAACGTTCGTGTGAAGTTGCGTCGCTGTTTAGGGACTCGCTCCGATTGAAGTGTGGCCAAATCGATCCAAGCGTTGGCTGACACGTCGCTTCTGACGAACAGCGCTGGTTAATCCAGCTCTTAAGCCGAGGCTGTGGCATCACGCGCATTCCCATTACGCCACCGCGTGCGCTGTCGCCCGCCGATGCAGCTTGGAAAGCGGCGTTATTGTCGTTGGTTAAATGCCTCCGAGGACAAACGCAGAATCTAATACATCATTAGTAAATGCGTACTAATTATAACGCGAAACGTATTAATCAAATGTCGAAGGTATTCGTTCGAACAGAGAACGACTCAGAGGCATAGCGAGGAAACCGCAGGCGCAGGAAGGGGGGAAGGCAGCCAATCGGTTTGGCGGCGTCAACATTACGCCACACACTGCGTCCTATATATTACGGTGTCATCGGCCAATTCAATAATGAGTGTTTTTTTAATTCAGTTGTGCGACGAAACCAGAGAACCTGGAGGAAACCCAAGGCGCCCGAGGCGGGATCGAACCCAAGGCAGGCCTCGGCAGCATTAGCAGCACAGTGTCAGTATTCGTGCCTCGTTCCCGACCAGCGAGCGTTATACATTATATTATTATTGTACTGATGTAGGTTTTCATGGCTCGGAATCATGATGGTTGGTGTTAAGAGCCGCTGTTTCGGGATAGCGGTGGAAAGCGTTCCTCCTCGCCTTCGAAGGATGACGACAGAGCAGAGCAGCTCTCAGGAGTAATTCTCAATCATAATCGCAGATCAATCTATCCCCGTTGACACAATAGACTCCTCGGTCTATACAAACCGTCAGTGCATTAATGATGCACCAACACGCGGACAGAATCTAGATTTACCAAGACACACACAAAGACAATTAATGATCCTCCGTATAGCCTTAACAGACTGTAGGGTTAAGTGCCGTTGGTGAGTGGCATCTATGAAGGCCGAAACAGCACACGAGTGGGTACGGTGCCAGCCCCACGCCCAGCCGCCTTTGTCTCCTTAGTGGCAATGTTTACACACCGCACTCGGTACTCATTTCAGGCTGAGTCGACCTAGGGGAGGCACAGGACCAGTTCAGAAAAATCGTCACTGATCTTGGCCATGAGCGGTAATCAGAGGAGCGTGCTAACCACTGAGCCACCGCTCCCCCCTCTTACGCGCACTCACGCCCCCCACGCGTGGGCTGGCGCTCCGTGGTAATCGTATTTATTTAGCTTTAATTTGTTGTACATTTGTCATTTTTCATCTGTTCTTTTTCTCTTTTGTTGGTGGTTCGTTTCTTTGTAACTTTGGTATTTGTTTTTGTTGTCTGCCATGCTCTTGTTGCTTGTTTTTTTGTGTCTGTTTTGTGCGGCCTACTCCTGGCCCAGTTCGTGTAAGTCCTGCCTTGCCT
>JAZEWU010000021.1:3849237-3865890 GCA_036362915.1 Geotria australis
CCCCCCCCCCAGCCCCCCGCCTCCTCCTCCTCCGCCACCACCAACCACAGCTCCCCATCTCCACCAGTGGCACCGGCACCCGTCTCCCCAATGCTCCGAGCCCGAATCACCTTCAATTATTCATCAGCCATTGACAGACGGCATCAGAAATCCTAGCCCTCGCCTCGTGCATAATTTACGCGCGGGCATAAACACGGGCGTCCGAACTGGGTGGCAGGGGTCCTCGGTTAGTATTGGTTACGTTAAAGCGTCTGTCTCTCCCAATTTACACCGAAACCCGAGCGGGCGCGATTGATCGTGTTGAAAACGTGTTCCGAAGGTTAGAACGACTCAACACGGTGTGCTCTACAAGGATGCGCCGCGTGCTACACGCTGCTATAACACGGCGGGCAGAGAATGGGCGAGCGCGCTTAATGTGCCAGACTTTGGTGCGCGCCTCTTGTTATTAAGTTATCGCGTAGTGTGTCTCTGTGTGTGCGTGTGTGTGCGCGCTTATTCGTGAGGATAGCGGTGCGTGCGGTGTGTGCGGTGCGGCGGTCAGCGCGCCGCGCTGCAATACCGGCGACCCGAGTTCGGTGCTCGCTCTGGGGCCGATACCCGTGATGATTTTTTTGAACCGGTCTCGAGCCTCAGCTAGGTCGACTCGGCATCACATGAGTACCTGGTGTGGTGTGTAAACTTGGACCTAGGGAGACTAAAGTGGCCAGGCGTGGTGCTGGACACCCATCTTCCTCGTGCGGTGTTCCGGCCTGCATAGGTGCTCGCTAACAGCACTTGCCCCAACAGTCTGTTGAGGCTATACGGCGGATCTTTGTTGGTTTGCACGCTGCGCTATGAACTCGGTGATCTGAGTTTGATTCCTTATCGTGGATAACAAAGGTTGAAGCTGATATTCGACCTTGTGCTGGACCTCCTTTCGACTGACTCGGCCTCAAATATATTCGGTGGTACGTGACCTTTTTCACGGCGGAGACATAGGTGGCCAGGCCGTCAGCCTTAATAGGTGCTCGCTAACCGCACCTGCCTCTGTATTCCACGAGGCTACGCACAACGGACGCATCTTTGTCTCTGTTATACTGCACGTGAGGTGTTCTCACAATCTTCCCCCAAACAATATCGCTTTGTAACTCAATCCTGATGAATGCGGTTGCGATATAGGGAGCTAGAGTTGCCACCTTGCAGGCACAAAAACCGGGACGTAATGATAAGAGCGAGAGGGTAAACAGAATGATAGAGGGGTCCGTACCCTGTGTAACTGACAAAAACCCAGACTTTGAAAAACTTGGTCAATGGAAACAGGACAGGTGGCAACCCTACATGAATCAAGCTCATGTAGCAAGCAACGTTTTAAATTTACAAAAAAATATTAACCTCCACTTTCGGAACCACGCACCATGGTTATTTATGTTGGTTAATTCGTACCTTTGTCGCAGGATTTCCGCTTCAAGAGCTTACGAGCTCGCTGGGTATTTTCTGCTCTAATAATAAACATCCATCCATCCATTGACAGAGACCGCTTAATCCTGTACAGGATCGTGGTGAGCCGGAGCCTATCCCGGCAGACACAAGGCAAGGCTACACCAAGGATAGGACACCAGTCCATCACGGGGCTAAATAAACAACTATCAACATAATAATCTATCGCTGTATATACCGTCAATAGCACTGGGTGTTGGTGACCGCCTGTTGAAGTCAGTGTGGAGCGCCGGCGTTAGGGAGCACACGCATGTTGAAGCCATTAAATTGACCGCTGAGAAAATTAAGTGGGTTTGGGGAGAACGCATCGCTGGAGGAGATGACGGGTGGCCGGTGGTCTAAGCGTCGTAATTAACATCGGAGTAGCGACCGACGGAGAGAACACGCGTGGGAGGATCGCCACCGCAGCGGTGGAGTGATTACATCAGCCCGTACGCAGAAGCTGGATAGGTCGATAGATGTTTATTATTACGGCAGAAAAAAATACCCAGTGAGCCTGCAAGCTCTTTACGGGATTCCTGCGACACAACAAACATGCATTTGTCTTCACAGCGGCGATGTTTACACGCCACACTAAGTACTCATTTGCGGCTGATTCGACCTAGGGGAGGCCCAAAACATAGTGATTGATGTTGGCCGTGAGCTGGAATAAAATTCTGGTGGCTGGGTTAGTAGTACAGCACACTAACCGCTGCACCACCGCTCTCCACAACACCCGCTTTGCACACACACACACACACGCGCGCACACACACACACAACCGTGCGGACACTCACACTTTACTTAAGTGCTGAAAATGGCAGCGAAATCAATAGCAAAATCTGTAAGCTGAAGGTTATGTGAGAGCTGAAGTTGTTAATGATTGAAATGTGACAGCGCACTTTATTTAGATAAACCCACACTTGGGATATCCTTAAAGAAATATTCTTTAAATTGATTCTTTTTTACCCCCCGCCACTTATTTCCACGACAGAATATTTCATTTTATTCCTTGATTTGCTGTTGTGCTGCGATGGGTCGTGTGAACTACAGAATACCTCTTCGAACGAAGCCTCAGCCAAATAATTCTCGTTTAACGAACAATAAAAAAATCATCAATTAATTACATATTATATAATAGCAAGTATAACACTTGCACTGCACTCCCAAGCCTCCTGTGAAACATACGTTGTCTATATATTATTTGTACCATTATTTTCCTGCTGACATGACTGGTTTGACCTGGATTTCCTCCTGATGTTCTTTTAGCAAATATTGCTGCTGTAACTCTGAAGTTTCAGAAGAGTGATCAATAAGGGGGAAGTAAAGCTGAAATAAGACACGAAGGCCTTGGTGTTGCACAGAGAAAATGTCCGCTTATGAAAGATTTTGAAGAAGTCGAACCCGGTGGCCTCAGTGCGGACATACATACCTGAAGACACTTGCTCCATTATATACAGATGATGGAGTGTGATGCTGTGAGGCGAAAGGGTGGGAGCTGTATTTAATGAGATGTAAGGAGCTCGAACCAAGCATTCGTCCTGAAAACGAAAACTCTTGAGAAAAAGGCCAAAGTATTACAAATGACAATTATTGGACATTTTGTTGAGTCAATAAAGTAATCGACATATGAAACGTAAACTTTATCCAGGATTGAATGTAGCACTTGCAGCTTCGCTGGTTCCTTGCGGTCTTCTTCTTCTTTGCGATTCTTCGAAGTGCGATGTTAAATTACAGTTTCCCATTTTCTTACACAGCCCCTTGCATTTTCATTGAACTCCGCAAGGTCTTTTGTTCCTTGCGGTGAAATTCGAATTTCAGTCCTGCGATTACAATGTCACCACTCCATATATTATTTGAATGTACTGTATTGTAATTGGCCTCAGCCAGTTGTGAAAGATCCACATTCCTATGGTCGGGTTGAGTATAACCACAGGGCAATTGCTGTTGACTTTTCCACAAAGTGGTATTTATTTTATTGATTCCTGGAGGAATGATGGACTCAGTCCTCCAACCAACCAGGAATCTAACTCGCACAACCTTCTCATTGCAATCTGCTTGTTCTACCGCCGAGCCACCGAGCTTTACCCAAGAGTAGGTGTTTTTTTTTTCCTTGCAAATTTGCAGTGGGTTCCCGACGAAAGAAATATGTTCGAAAACATTGGCAATTTCCCACCAAATATTTTCCGACAGATATTTGTGTAAATTGCATTTCAAGTAGCGTGGCGCAATTCCCACAGCTCTGGTAATGCATGCAGGACATTATAAACAAACAGTAACATCTGTAGTGAGGCTGACACTCATGACCCCGTGACATTGTATGCAAGAATAGGCTAATGGTGTGATTATGTCGTAACAAAACCTGAGAGAGAGTGAAAAAATAAATACGGAGAGCAACAAATAACTTCCAAAAAAAAAAACCTGCGCGTGATTATGACTTAGCAGGTCACAATTTGCAAAAAACATAATGAATCTCAATGGACTCTGGCAGGGTTAAACAAAGGGCATTCAATTAATTGATTTTATTATAGAATCCAGGCTCATGACCTCCAATCAAAGTTAGCAAGCAAATTGGGATGTGGGCTAAAAATAAGAAATAAGATATGACGCCTCCCGGAATGGAATTGGGAACGAAATGAGCGCGCGTTGATTCGCGAAAGCCATACGCAGACATGTGTTACAATGTCCATGCTTGATAGCACAAGCGATGGGATATGGACAGATTTCTACCCCGTGACACTTGATGGCTTAGCATGGGACCTCGCGTGATGGGTGGGGTGGGAAGGAAGGGAGGGAGGGGAGGTGAAGGGAGAGGAGGGAGGCTTTCTCGAATAAAAAAAAAATCCTTAAAAGCATTGATTTCTTGGTCTCATCGATCGGGGAGAGAGGGAGAGAGGGGGACAGGGACAAGGGCTGGGTTGGGAATTTGAGACTGCTCGGTCGTGGGCAGTGATCTTCAAGAAGTTGGGCTTAGTGGTGCAGGCGATGGCAGGAGAACGGAGAAAAACATATGAAGGATAAAAAAAAGAGATCAAACTTGGCAAAAAACAAGACAAACAAAATTCGGCAACATTTAAGCGGCTGTGTTGAGAGTGCAACAATGCAAATATAAACTATCACCACCTTTGTACGTATTTCTGCATTTTAGTTTTTGACCTCGCTTCCAATTTAAATCAATCTCTGCTTATAGGGTTACTTTAGGGCGGCACGGTGGCGCGTGAGTAGTTCTGTTGCTTCACGGCAAGAAGGTCCTGGGTTCGATTCCTGGCTTGGGCGCCTTTCTTTGTGGAGTTTGTGTCCTCTCTCGCCCTCTGCTCTGGAGTAGGGCCATTGCCCGAAACGTCAATCTACAACATAGTTTCTCTTAGAATGCAACGGCAATGGCATTATACGTGAATTGATATTATAAAACACTGCGTCTAGTGTTTTAATTCTGGCCATTAAATGTGATTCAATGCAACTATTTAACTTGAAATGGAATACTTGCTTTTGAAAGGTCAGATCGTGGGGTTAGAACTTTGTAAGAAGTGGTGGTAATGTGGTTGTGTTACTAAGAGACAGCCAGCCCCCTTCCATGGGAACGTGGAATTTTGACCAAGAACTCTGGGTCTCCAAAGGTGGCGAGTTGCATGGTGACATCATAGCAGCTGTTATGGCCTCGCACTCCGGCCCCAGTGTCCTGAGCTCGACTCCTGTTCATGCTAAAAAAAAACCCCAGAGGTGAAAGTAAGCCAGTCCGGTACGGTCGAAGCATTTAGTTCTGTACACGTGGGGAAGGGATCGTTACGATACGATCATAATGATCAGACACTTCAGTTATTTCCATCCCTGGATAGTTCTCCAGAAGGGCCCGTGGCCCAAGTTTATCCCCGACACGGGATTTGAACTCGGATGATTTCTCTCGAGAGTCGAAGGCTCTAACCGCAGCACCACCTGGCCATATCCTCCGTCACAAACAACCGTGTTCCCGCAACACTGCCTCCGCCAAGGCACACCACCGATCCGTCGGCAGCGCGCCCTCTTAATAAATAAATGCGGGCCGAAAGTTACATCTCTGCCAATACGCATAACCACTACCGATATTACCTGACTGGGCAGGGCAACAAGGCAAGGGCACTTAGGGCTAATCCAGTAACATTCGCTAAATGCCCACCCCCCTAACAAAGGCTTGTCTGGGCGGAAGGAGCCTCCGAGCCTTGTACGAACGCTTGTTTTTCGCTGCCGTGCAAAAAGGGTATTGAGCGGACAGCGGGCAGGCTCGCAAAGGTGCCCTCGTTTGCGACGCCGCTCTCTGCGACAGAGGTGACTTTGAGTTTTACATCTCGAGGCTGTGTAGCCCCGGCAGACCGACACACGGGGGCTACGCGCTCGTGCTCCGTAATGCATTATCGGTGTAGTTGTAGTCGCGGCCGCTGGTGGTTATAATAATATTAAGCGTCGGTGTGTCCCCCACCACCGCACCCTCCTCTCTTCCCCCCGTTCGGGCGAGTGATGGGATTGTGATGGTCTCATCGTCGTTGGTGGAGATGAGCCGACAAGGATGAGCTGTGCCGCCACCAAAGACAAAGAGTCCCCCGCGTCCAGGCGCGTCGCACCCGCGGGTGTTACAGGAAAAAGTGCGGGGGATGGAATCGTGTTTCTGTGAAAGTGCGGGTGTCGCAACAGGTAGTCTCATGTGATATGAGACTACTTGAGGAAAAAGTCGGGGGGGGATGGAATCATGTTTCTGTGAAAGTGCGGGTGTCGCAACACCCGTAACGCCCGCGGCTGCGACGCGCCTGCCCGTGTAGCCTTGACAGTCCGTAGGGTCAAGTGCTGTTAGCGAATGTTGTTACACGCTGGAAACGAGGTCGCCCTTAGTGCGAGTACTTAGCTAGTTGTGGTAACGGCGAGGACAATTGTAATATTGTTATCCGTGGTACACTTATTTTAGTCAGTTAGGTCACGTAAAAAAACAAGTTTCGTAAACCCGCCTCCACCCGACACAGTCAATTATTAAGGCATTATCACGTGAACAAAACGTGCCAATTATTTACTACTTCAGCACACCGGTATGTTGGAGAGCAAACCCCCACAACTTTTATAATAAAGGTACGACGTTTCGCCGATAGTTGCGATCAGCTTAATCAGGAACAAAGGTTCCGGCGGGACCAACAAGCTATACTATGGATAACATTGGTCACGAAAGAACGTCGTGTGTAATAATGTTCCTTGGAATCGAGCGAAGATAACACTTCGTACGATTACAGCGACCACAGCGATGACGGTGATGATTTTGACGACGATGATGGTGACGATGAAGATCGTGAACGCGCACGCGATTGAATGCAGCGGCCAAAAAAACCAAAACGATACAAAACGCCAAGTTGGTCAAATCAATGGATCGCCGGGATCTTCAATAGACGGGACAGCGCGGATCACACTCTGAGCATGTGCGCTCGCTATGCAATGCGCTCGCCTAATGGGAGTCGGGTGAAAGGTTAAGTAACTCTCAATAAATCTAAAGACTGACTTAATCGAAATGTCATTTGCGGCAAGTGAGCTGATAAAGGCGACATTTAATATGCAATACACACCGGGCCCGATCGGCAGGGCTCGGAGGATGCGGGTCACCGTAAATGGCAGGTTTTAAAAAGGGCATCAAGTGACTCGCTTTGTACGGATCGCGAGCCGGGGGGCACTGCGGTTATCGGCTCGTGATCCGGAGCCCTCCGGTTCAATCCCCGGTCGGGCGTCGGCTTAGGTCATCGCTAATAATCGTCATCCTTGTGTCCTTATCGTGCCTCCAGGGTTGGTACAAGTGAATATCTCCTGTGTGCTAGATGTATATTGAATATGGATTTTTCCACCACTCGATCCTGGCGGGCAATTGCTGCGGTTCAGGAATGGGAATCTGAGCTCCGATCACAACGCAAACCCACGGGGAGCAGTGGTGGCCGTAATAGGTGCTCGCTAACAGCACTCGCCGCTAAAGTCTGTGTGGATTTATTGGAGATGTGTAATTCGTTGTGTCTCTATGTATGTATGTGGGAGTGTATGTGCAATGTATGTATGCGTGGGGATAGACGCGCAACATTATGTATTCAATAATAGACGTGTGATTTAACCGAATCAAAAGTCACATGATATATTGATGCAGGTTTCCACGGCTCGATTCACGACGATTGTTCTTCAGAGCTGTTCTTTCGGGATAGCCGTGTCGAGCGATCTCCATGACTCCCTCCAACGTGGGAGGCGAAACGTTGCAAGAGAGAGATGGAGATTGCTCGACACGGCTATACCCGAAAGAACAGCTCTGAAGAGCAACCATCACTCACATAATAACTAATAATGCGACGATGATGTAGGAGACGGAATAGTTGATCTCGGGCACTGTTGTTTTGTTTTGAGAGACGCCGTCTAATCTGTCTTACTCCGTGAGGTGTCACTCTTCACGGCCCTCATCTGCAGGGGCAGGAAAGGGAGACACAAGGTGTACATTTCAGCTGTTTATCTCCCACTAAGTACAATCCATCATCATCACCGTCACTCTAATTATCAACATCATTATTATTTCGCTCTGTTTGCTGTCTTACATGTTGCTTTGCCGGTCACACGGCACAGCGGTAGCGTGTTGCAGTCTAGCGGCCGCCCTGGTTAATACTGTCTACCCTGCTTCACAGTAGATGTGAGCGCTCGACACGGCTATTCCGAAAGAACAGCTCTGAAGAGCAACCATCATCGTCACGATCGTCAATATAATAATAATAATAATAGCATTTTATAGAGCGCTTTTCAGCCGAGGGTCACAAAGCGCTGCACAAGGGCCGCGGAGAGAACGGCATGTCAACAGCGACAGAAAAAAGACAATTAATAAAAACCAAAGCAACAAAAAATAAATAATTAAGGCTACTTCGAATACACTGAAAGGTCGTGAAACTGGCAATCTTAAGAGTGGCAAAAATCTGGCAGAGTCCCCTAAGATGGCCATCACGTCCTTAAAGATAAACATGGAGGGAGACAGGGAGGGAGGGTGATATAGCAACAGATTACTATCACCGCCTCATATCATTATCATCATCACGGCAGTATTATCACAATCATCATCGTTACCATCATCAATATGACCGCAGGACTGTCACCGTCAGCTGTCACTATCATCACTATCATTGCCGTCGTGATCATCGCGACACGACAAGCCAATTCCAGCTCCGACAACGGCACTGGAAATTCACAGCTCAGTAGCTTAAAATCACAGCACCAGCAATCCACCACTTGTCACCTATGACCCTGCAGCTCGAACACAGGCGAGGGAATTGGGGGGGGGACGGAGGGGAGAAAAAAAATAAACAGGATCGGGAGTGGGAGGGCGGAGTAAACCCAACGCAGCCACCACCTGGGCCTCTGCAGGACGGCCCGGTTTTCAAAACCTCCCCGTGTTTTTGGCCCTAACAAGCACTTTTCTGCCGCAGAAGTTCAAAAGATCACAGCGGTGGAAACTTTCGGCGGGCGAGTGGCTGCGGTAGAAGTGGAGGAGGGATATAGAGAACGAGAAAAAAATATATATAAAAATAAAAAAGAATAAAAATCAATAACGTGCGCTTTAGTGCAATCCCCCGGTGGAATTCCCCACTCTCGTCGTGGCTGCTCGAAACCCCCACTCCCCCTCCTCTTCCCCCTCTTCCTCCACCTCGACTCGTTTCGCCCGTTTCAGCCCAGTCGACAGATTTCATTTTGTTGTTGTTGTTATTGTTTGCGATCCCCGCCCGCCGGCGTTAACGCCGTCTCGGCGAGCGCCGCGCGCGCATCTCCATCCATCCATCCCTTTTCAGAAACCGCTTAATCCTGTACAGGCTCGCGGTGAGCCGGAGCCTATCCCGGCAGACACAGGGCGCGCAAGGCAGGGGAACAGCCGAGGGTGGGACGGCCAGTGCATCGCAGGCCGCGCGAATCTAGCGGAACAATTATCCGTGCGTCGGCGCCGCAACGCCACCGCAGCAGCCGCCGCGATTTGGAACCGCCTCGGGGCCCGCCGCGCGTGAACTCCGAACCGGGCACCGCGCGGATTCTCACGGGCGCGGGGGACGGCGCGAAATCGTTCAGAGCTGAATCTCTAACGGGTTCCGCGCGTAAAGCCACGCGCACGCGCGGTTTGCAAGATGCGCGTCGGTTTGCGAGAAGCGCCCCGCGGTGTGTTTCTTCGTTCGGGTTTGTTTGTGCTCGGCGGCGGTGGATCGGCCGGGTTGGCGTGCCGCGCGCGCGCGCTACGAACGCCGGCGACCCGAGTTCGATTACCGCTCGCTGCCGACACCGGTCGTGATTTTTACTGAACCGGTACTGGGCCCTCCTCTAGGTCGTCTCGGTCTCAAATTAGTATCTGGTGTGGTGTGTAAAACTGGTGTGGTGTTGTGTGTAGGGAGACAAAGGCGACTGACGTGTTGCTGATCAGCCACCCTCTCGTGTGCCGTGCTGGCGTTTATAGGTGCTCGCTAACAGCATTTGACCCGAACGTCTGTTAAGGCTTCATGGGGGATCTTTGTCTTTGTGTGAGCGCGAGTGTGCGCGTGTGTGTACGTATGTGTGTGTGTGTGCGTACGCGCCTTTGAGTCTGCGTGCGTCTTTAGGAATTGTATTAAATTTCACGGCTAAGGACAGTTAAGCTTAATGGGCACATTAAGCATATCAATATAACCCGCTTTAGTATCGCGGCGCATTGGTGAATTAACACGCTCTTGTTTCTTGACCCACAATTTACGACTCACTTAATGGAATCTTAATATAAATATTGTCTGTGTTGCTGCATCGGTGATTTTGCATTTAATTTGTTTTGGGGTTTTTTTTTTATTAACAGCTGGCCGATTGGTTGTTCGTGAGGCTGTAATGATAGCTCGTATTGCCACGGTGCCGAGCCACTGATGCCGAGGGTTCATGGGTTCAACCCCAGACTCCCAACAGGTCAGAGGGTCAACTCTACGATCAAGGACTATACAAAACGCTGTCACGTATATATTGTTTCTATCGCTTAAGTTGGCTGGATGCTGCCGTCGGGTAATGGTCAGCACACTGGACTTGCAACGCAAAGGTCACTGGTTTGACCTTTCTTAACAACCACCCTCCCTCCCTCCAGCCCCTGTACATCACCGGCATACATACATAAATACAGGCTGGGCCAGAAATACCTGACACGTTTATAACCAGTGTAGTTTGCAAATGTGCCAGTTCTTTCCGGCCCGCGCTGTGGTTACGGCGCGGTTCGAGTATCGGCAGGTCGCGCGTGGTGGGGTAAAGTGTGGGGGAACTCCCATCCATTTAGCGTGGAAGGGTAGGCCAAGATACTCGCCATAGCTGCCAGCAGTGGCATGTACCTTCTCGTACCTTCATTGTACATTTTGCGGGTTCGCTTTCCAACATACCGGTGTGCTGAAGTAGTACAGAATCGGCACGTTTTGTTCAGCTGATAAACCTTAATAACTAGCCATGTCGGGTTGGAAGCGGGTTTCCTATACTTGTCTTTTTACGTGACCTAACCCCGTAAAAAGAAATACATTATGGGCACGTGCCAGCAGGCGCGTCAAAGCCACGGGTGTTGCGACACCCGCACTTTCACAGAAACATGATTCCATCCCCCCCAACTTTTTCCTGAGGTAGTCTCATATCCATGGGTAGTCTGACGAAACGAAACTTAGACTACCTCAGGAAAAAGTGGGGGTTGATGGAATCATGTTTCTGTGAAAGGGCGGGTGTCGCAACTCTTGCAACACCCGCAGCTGCGACGCGCCTGCGTGCCAGACATTGCAGGGCCGCACCTTTATCCGTTGACGGTCTCTCTAACGGCGCTCGCGTTTCGTTTCGGAGCAAGTCGGAGCGGCCGAGGAGCAAAACCTCGCGCGTAACGAGAGCGAGAGAGCGCGTTACCTACTTTCCGTCCAGCCGCCTGCCGATCGCTCCGTATCCCTGCAGGAGTCTGTCTCTCGCGGAGGGGCATCTCTGCGTGATCCGCCAACCCCCTGGCCGGGCTTTGCTCCCCGAGTCACCGGGAGCCGCGCAGCGCCCAGCTGTCAGGCTCACAATGACCAACCGGCGCACGAGCAGGCTGGACATGAAATTAAAAGACCCTTCCCCCGGCAGTTAATAATGCAGCCAATTGATTGTGACAGCCATTGACCGCAACACTCGGCAACTCCGACTAAAAAAAGCTCCCGCCCCCCCCACCACCACCGCCTTAGAACCCGCTGGCCCCCCTCTTGGGGGGCGACCGAGAAAAGACGATGGAAAAAAATGAAACAGATGTAAAGCAGTTCTTCTGAATCACAAGCCTCCTTTTGTTTGGCGGATGAGTCATTGTAAAGGACGCTTGTCCTTGTGTGTTTTTTAAGGTTTCATGTGTTAGTCTCCAAGGAAAGAAAATGTTCTATGAATGCCTTTCCATTAGCAACCGTACCTGCTGTGCTGGGGTGGCTGTTCGGGGTACCAAGCAATTGATTTCCCCCCCACTCACCCACCCTCTCGCCTCCAGCCCCCCGCCATCTCGTTTCTCCCAACAGCAAATGCTTGAATGATAACAGTTATTAAAAAGGTGAGCGCTCGGTATTTTTTATTGTTTCCATGAAATGTCCCACTGCGTTGTGCGGTGTAGGTCAAAGGCTGTTTAACTGTTTTAGAGCGACTGGCTGCCAATATCGATTTCTATATCTTGGAAGCTTGAAGGCACTTAACTAATAGGCAGTATTTGAACGCATATAAATATTTACATGTGTATAAATGGCCTTGGCTAGAGCACCAGATGCAGTAAACACAAACGGATTTTGAGAATTGCTCTCCGTGGCCGTTCTTTCGGCCTGGCCGTGTCGAGCGTTCCATCTCCTTCGCAACATTTCACCTCCCACGTCGGAGACAACATCAGGTGAAACGTCGCGAAGGTGAGAGGAGCAACGCTCGACACGGCCATCCCGAAAGATCAACTACCGAGAGCAATTCTCATACATGGAGCCGTGAAAACCTACAAAATTCCAAGCGTATGTTCACAAAACCAAAAGGGATGTTCGCAGTGTCTCCCCTCATTTGAGCGAGCACTCTACCAGTGGTGGAAACTCCACGTTCTTGTACCGTGACCAGTAATATCTAGATGACAACCAAAAGTTTAAACGCAATTTATCTGAATGAAAACGCTTTACTTGAGTTACGCTAACGATGCATTTTGGGGGGTGCAAAATTCTAGCCTTTCACAAAATGGATCTCTTTCAAACGTTCTCCTTGAAAAATCGACTTTTCGGCGCGGGAAATGGGTTTAGCGTTTCATTACACTTATTTTTGACAGTTTAATGAACAATTTACATCAATCGTGGGCACACGCGCGGGCGCCTGCGTTCGTTTGTGTACTTTCACGTACAGTACGTGCGTTTGTCTAATTCACATATTCAATTATTCATTCATAGTGAAAACACATTGCGCTAGTCGGGCATATGTTGCGTATGTGTTCAGATTTAGCAGCCAGAACGCCTCCCCGCTCTACCGGGCAACGGGGGTGGCACTCAGCTCAATTGCTGGCCCTCATCCAACGCAATAAATTCCACGTTCCCATGGCAGGGGGGGACAGCCTCTCGAGAGGACAACCGCTGTTGACGTCACCCAAGCCGGACTAGCCGCTACTCGATTTAGCTAGCAGTCCCAGAGTGGGGGTTGATGATGATGATGGGCTGATCGACCTCCCAACTGGTGGTTTGAGCTAACAGCCATGCAGATCACACAGAGTGGCCTAACCGCGGCACCACTCATCCACACGCTGCACTGATGCGCGCGCACGATGGAAGGATTCCGAGCGATCTCCCGCTCAGACGAGCGTCGAAACTGAACGCGTCTCCCGTTTACAGCCCCGAGCCGGCAGCGAAACATCCACATTTTAACTTGAAAAAAAAAAACCCCCACTCTAATTATTTGGCCGATAACATCATAATATATAGGAAGCAGTGTCTAGTGGCAATATGGCGCCGGCAAAACCGCCTGGCTGCCTCCTCCGCGTCTCTGCGCTTTCCTCACTACGCCTCTGAGTCGTTCTCTCGTCGTATGAGTAGCTTCGACAGTGAACGAATATGTGCGCGTTATAAATATAAAATTATTATTATCACGGCAAGAGCGAGTCTCTCCTACACAATCCAACTGCCAGTCAGCGCTATATGCCTTCGCGACAAAGCGGTGCAGAATTCTAGCTCTCTGAGTCGACTCCCAACGCGGGTTTGAAGTCGCAGCCCTTGCCGATCGATCGGGTCACTCACTCGCTCGCTCCACCGCTGATCGTCCACCCGTCCGGTGTTCGGTGCGCGCGATCAACCGACCGAGCGTCGCTTAACCGCCGGCGGACATCGCCGGGAGCCTCCTAATTCGTCCCCGTCTCGTTTGCGCTCGCTTCGCGGAGAAGGGTTGGGACCCGATGGAAGGGGGACGAAATTAAATAAATCGCGCCATCCTGTTTACCGTACTTCTCTCTGCCAGCGGGCTCGGAGAGCCGAGCGGCGGGCCACCAGGGCCTTCTCCCACACGTGTAAAATCACTTAAACAGAAGGAAACACGCCAGACAAAAAAGGCTGATCAAAGATTTCTGCGTGCCCGGCTCCATCAAGAGTGCAGTGGCCCCCTCGCGTCCCTGCCACTAAGACGCAGCAGAGGAAGCCTTATAAATATTTGATTCCGCAATATGTCGCTGCCTCGGTTTTGGATGGGGAATAGGCTGCGACAGCCAAGGCAAGCTGTGACTGCCGAGTCGGCGCACAGCTTTGTTGGCCCATTTCTGGCCCTGTGTTGTGCTGTTGTTCTCCAAGCGCTGGGTTTAGCACCGCTGGTAAACTACGCGAGCCCTGTATTGTTTGCGGACTGTAACGCGTTCTCCGAGTGTCGAGTCGAGTCCGGGGGGTAAGTGAGCCGTGACTCAGCGGTTGGCGCCTCGTTGCCAAACAAGCCCGGCCCTTGTCGAAGTTCGATACCCAGCAATGGATGAGATTCGCTAAGGTGTTACAGCTGGTTGTAAGACTGCTGTACAGTTACTCGGCCTTATATGAATACGGTGTATGAAACGTCAACACTGGGGGAGACAAAGGTGGACCTGAATTCGTGATGCTTCACCGCACTACCTGACCATGGGACATTCGGGCGTTAATAGGTGCTCGCTAACAGCGCTTGCCCCAGTAGTCTATACAGTGGATGTCTGCATATCTGGACATATGCATGCGTGTTGGGCTTTGTGTGTGTGTGTAAATGCCTGCATTAATTCATGCATGCATCCATCTGGTCCATGTATTTGTATAGCACGATTATACGAAACCACCTCAATATGGTCCAGAATTATGACTTTAAATGAATATGATGGTAGAATAAGTAATAATAAGGGCTTAATTTAAACACATTTTATTCAAGCAATGTAGCATAACATTCAATAAATACTAATGAAATTCAATGCATCCTTATTATATACCCCGAGTAAGTTAACTAAGCCAAACAAAACTGAGGAATATTAATGCTGGCAATGTAACCATTTCACACCAATTTTATTAAAACGTTCAATATGTGCATGTGCTTGCTGGCAACGCAACGTGTCAGACTGCCCAGTTCCAGGCCCACTTGGGTTCGATTCCTTTCCTTGTAAAATGTACATTCCCGTTTGTCAATCCACTGCTGGATGAGAGGCTCCCCACACCGTCCATGGGGATTATTCAGTCAGCCAGTCAGTTTTTTTATTTAAGGTGGAAGGAACCGTTAAGCAACAACATGTAGCTCTTTTTGACAGTTGTTCAGCGAGGAAGGGTAAGCAAGTTACAACATCCCAGGGCACCCTGGGCAATTTAGTCAGAACAATGAACCTGGGCAGCATGTCTTTGGACTGTCGGAGGAAACCGGAGTACCCAGCGAAAACCCTTGTGGACACGAGTAGAACATGCAAACTCCACACAGAAAGGCAGCCGAGCTGGGATTCGAACCCGGGTCCTTCTTGCTGTGAGATGGCAGCGTTATTTGCTGCAACTTGGCCAAAAATCAGCGGATGATGTTGTGACGTGTCATCAGCTTGAGCGTTTGGGTGACTAATCTGGCTGGTGGTTCTGGGCCATAGTTTGTACACGCGAATATCTAGATATAAACGGAAGCATGTGTTTGTATGTACGTATGTATGTATGTCCACACTGAAGATACTGCACAACACCGAGGCTTTTATGTCTTATTTTAGCTTTACTTCCTTCGTATTGATCACTCTAGTGAAACTTCAGACATATTCCCAAAAGGACCTCAGGAAGAAATCCAGGTCAAAGCAGGAATGTCGGCAGAAAACGTCATCAGCAAGAGATGTTGCGAAGAACGTGTTACTCACTTGGAACAAGATCACCCGTAGTGTCGGCACTTTGCTAGGATTAGGAATGGATATTACATATAATTGTCAGACTGAATTTTTACTTCGGATATATTTTTAAGAATTTGACATCATTTATATCACGCGATCGTCTAACGCGTTTCGCTGCTGATAAAAGTGACCCGCTGCCACGTGACAGCACCTTTTAGACAAATGCGCAACAATGACCTCATACGAGTATCTAAATTTCCCATGACATCACACGTTCAGGCCAATCTGAAACCCATTTATTTTGAGATGTCGGTATATATGTCCAGTTCTGTGACATTTAGGATTAGTCTGAAAATTGGGCACACCAATGTATAGATGTAGGACTTCTAAGCCCGATGTATGAGCGTTGCCGTTAAGGAGAGAGAAGTATCGCATACTTTATTACGCGAATCCTGTACAGGGTCGCGATGGACTTGCGTCCCATCCTCGGTGTTCCCCTGCCTTGCGCCCTGTGTCTGCCGGGATAGGCTCCGTCCCACCGCGACCCTGTACAGGATTAAGCTGTTTCTGAAAATGGATGGATGGAGGGATCATTATCTGAACCGAGGAGTTTTCTTTGATGAGTTCGGGTGAGCTCACCGGCTCCCATAGACACCTGCTGTGACACAGCCCCCACGTGGACTGGAGCGCGGATCGACGCGCAGCAGTTAGGACCCCATGTGCACGCGCGAGCGTGTGTTTGCGCGTGTGTCAGGGACCGAGGTAGCCTGGGTGTGTAGGGTGAGTGACAGCTAACAGCCGGGTGCTGGCTGTTGAGACATCTGTTCCACGACCCAAAGTGACATTAGCTCCCAACACCCCCTTCAAAAATACTCCCCCCTTTCCAACCTGCCCCA
>JAZEWU010000021.1:3870514-3881157 GCA_036362915.1 Geotria australis
CTACTTTACTATTTGAAACAATTTTGTGGATATTACTGGTCCCTGTCATGGTAACGTGGAACGTCCACCACTAGCTCGGGGTTTAAATTCGATTTAAGCAGTGCCCAATTGCTTATTTGAACGTGGAGATTGTGAATTTGAGCTTGATTTACACGTAAATGAAAAAATAATGACGACACGTAATATGATTGAAATCAGAATATGAAAGAAAAAAATACATATTAATAATTACCATTCATCATACCGGTCAGGTCGATAAATTAAGCACCACTTTGTGACGCTGCGACGATCGGTGAACCTTCGTACGCATCATCCGGATAGACTGTCCCAAGCCCCAGAAACGAACGTGGAATGTCCACTAGTGGTTCAGGGCAGCTGACAAATACGACGACGATGCTTGTTTGAGCAAAGCGCTCCCTTCAACTTTCACAATGACATCGACAGGAGCAGCGGGGAAGCTGTCGACAGTGAAACGACACCCTAATGAGCCGAATTATCAACTGATAATTCTCTTTGTGGAACACCGCAGGGATCTCATATCTGCACACCGCTTGCCATATGCAACTCGGCAACGCGATATGGCGACAAGGGGGAAAACGAACTTTAGGCTAATTGCTTGTGCGTGCAACATCAAACCCGACACGCAGGATTGAATATAATTAGTAATAATGCACATTTAGGTATCGGTTTTGCCGCAAGGTGGATTACACGGAAGCCTATAGTCACGTTGCTTTTGTCAGACGGGCTCCATTGACAAGCATCGAGTTTACAGATTGCATTACATCTCTAACCTTAGCGGACAGACGCACAACAGGTTATTCCATTGTATTACAAAACAAGCGGCCCAACCTTGTGTGCCCACTAGCACTCGCAAGTGTGTCTCCTATTAATATTACATGCGGCGGCCGTAACAGAAGCCCCGGCTCCTTTCTGCCGCGCTCTTGCAAAAAAACACGGGCGCCGATCGGATTGCTGTTTGGGACGCCCCGCTGAGCAAATGGTGTATGCAATGAGTGTAACATTTTGTCTTATCTCCTTTTTGTTCAATCTTTGGCCCGCTCGCTTTACAGCGACTTGATAAGGCTCTCGCAATCTGGTAACCGGAGTACGTGGAACGTCAGCCTCCGCAATAGGAAGCGGTGCCGTATTACTAGCACTGTCCGGTACCGAGCGAGGTGCTGGGAGTGTGGCTATAACTATACAGTCGTTGCCGGCCCCTTCCACCCACCGGAATAAATGTTATTTCATCATCGTAGTCAGAAACCGCTTAATCTTGACCAGGGTTGCGGTGAGCCGGAACCTGTCCCGGCGGACACAGGGCGCAAGGCTGGGCTATACCCATGATGGGACGCCAGTCCATCACAGGGCACGTAGGCTATTTAGTCAGCGGGCCAATTAACCTATGAGGCAGCGTGTCTTTGGACTGTGGGAGGAAACATGAGTGCCCGGCTAAAACCCACGTGGACATGGGGAGAATATGCAAACTTTACACAGAAAGTTACCCGAGCCGGGATTCGAACTCGGGTCCGTCTTGCTGTGAGGCGGCAGCGCTACTCAGCGCGCCACCATGCCGCCCTAAATTCAATTTATTTGTAATGATGAAATAGATACATTCACGCTCATTCCCAACGCACCCATGGATCAAGGTTTTCCAACTTAATGTCAGTTATGCGTGCGGGGAGGGAGGCTGGTTGTGTGTGTGTGTGGGGGTGTTTAACCATACTTCACCGCGCGGGTCAGTGCGGCTTGATGAAGGAGGAGGCAAAAAACCGGGATCAGTTCTGCGTATTTTTATTTGCTTTTTGAATTTTTTGGGCCAAAGTGTATGTTTGTTGCGTCGCAGAAAGCTGGTAACGAGCTTGCAAGCTCGCTGGGTATTTTTTCTGCTGAAATAACAAGCATCTTTTTATGCTGGAATCACCCATCGCTGATACTAGCCGTGGCCGGAAATCGAACCTACTGTTTGTTCTTAAGATAATACCGGTTTCAAAAAGTCAGTTAGATGGCAACCAACATTAGCTAACACATACTTTCACTGTGTTCGGCCCAGTCAAGACGAGAACAAAATGTAAACATAATTTTAAAATATGTATGCATTCGGGATGCATTGAAAGAGAATCAGTCATACACTTCATCGTTGTGCACGGTGTCCTTTTCCGTGTCTGTAATTGGAACCTCCAGTGTCGGTTTTAAAGGGTGCGTGTCACTCGACCAATAGTCAGCGACGGTGTTACGTAATGTGTCGCTTTATTATGAGGCTGGCAGGACTCCTGCCTTGCAGTAGGAGGACACAAGTGAATTACTTGAAACTAAACAGTTAATGGGCGGCACGGTGGCGCGGTGAGTAACGTTGCCGCCTCACAGCAAGAAGTCCCCGGGTTCGAATCCCTGCTCGGGTGCATTTCCGTGTGGAGATTAGCATGTTCTCTCCCCGAGTCCGCGTGGGTTTTCGCCAGGCACTCCGGTTTCCTCCCACAGGTCAAATACATGCTGCTGCATAGGTTTATTGGCCTGCTGACTAAATTGCCCCCCGGTGCCCTGTGATGGACCGGCGTCCCATCCTGTTTATAGTCCTGCTGGGATAGGCTCCGGCTCACCGCGACCCTGTACAGGATTAAGCGGTTTCTGACAATGAATGAATTAATTAGTTTCAAATAAGAAGGGGGGGTCACAATACATTTGGACCACGCTGTAGATCGACTCGTAGCAAAGTATTGTGGTTCACTGTTTTTATAATGCTGGTGTTTCTCAGTAACAGGTAAGTGCTCAGCAACATCAATAAACTTCGCTACTGCAGACCATTAAAATAAAACGGGTGCCGGGCAAACCGACAATTGCAAGGGAGATATCTGTTGAGATTTCAATCATGGATATCGGCCCGGATGAAACATTAACCTGTAATCTGGCTCTAACAGGTAGGGTCACATAGCAATGCGCTGGTATCTCCAATCACAAATCACCCATCCATGTTTTTTAATGTACAAACAAGCGTTAGGCAGGGGAAATGGCACATCGATTCAAACCAGTGCCCTTTATTTAACCAGGCGAGAGAGAGACTGTATTTATATACTTGGTTAAACATCACCAATAAGTCTGGATGGTGCTGCCGCAGCATTCTGGCAAAAAGCCGCGTGATCGTTAATCGGAAAGTTGCGAGTTTGATTCCAGATCGGTGAGTGGTTTCGGTTGATTATGATCGATCAGGAATTGAACAATCGTCATCATCGCCATTATCCAGGATCTGTTCACTGCTGGATGAAAACTACACGCAGAGCCATCGTTGTATTTTCGCTGATGTAGCTTTTCACGGGTTGCTGTATGAGAATTACTCTTAATAATAATAATAATAATTTTACATTTATAACGCGCACATATTCATTCAATGTCGAAGGTATTCATTCGACGAGAGTACGACTCAGAGGCGCGAGGAAAGCGCAGAGACGGAGGAGGCAGCCAGGCGGTTTGCCGCCGCCATATTGCCACACACTGCTTCCTAAATATTCTGTTATCGGCCAAATAATTAATTATTATTATTTTACTCTTGACAGGTGCTCTTTCGGGATAGCCGTGTCGAGCGAAGGAGAGATGAGGAACCCTCGCGCGACACGGCAATCCCGAAAGGGCAGCTCTTATGAGCAACGCTCAGTCTCGTTGCACCTGCAATGGCTTTGCGTGAATTCAGCAGTGGTTGTACAATCAAGACATTGACCCCACCTTGGTAATGTGGAATTTCCACCACGAGTTTAATCACCGATGGGATTGAGCATTGCCCCGTTGCTCGTGTGAGCAGGCAGAAAATATGACTCCCGATGTTAAATTATTTGGTTTTCACTTTCAAGTCGGAGTGAATAATTAGTCATAAAGTATTTACTCCCTTCACGTATACACCGTGTGTGTTTACAATCCCTCTGTCAATCAACTGCGGGATGACGACCTCCCCACACCGTGTCAGCCATCAGGGTTGTTTGACCATACTTCGCCACAATGGTCAAGTGCATATTAGTGACGAGGGGTGAGATCCAGAACCGGATTGGATTTGACTCGCCTTGGCTGGGAATCAAACTCGGGTGGCCGGGTTCGTAGTACTGCGCTGTCGTTCCACCCACATGTATTAACATTATCATTAGCAGTCCCTACTTGATTCGATAGATGGTCGCGGGGGGGGCAAGACATGTCTGTACCCAGGATGGAACATGAGTCCATCGCAGGGCACCGGGGGCAATTTACTCAGTAGGCCAATTAACCTGGCAGCATGTCTTTGAACGGTGGGAGGAAACCGGAGTGCCCGGCGAAAACCCACGCAGACACGGGGAGAGAACATGCAAACTCCACACAGAATAGCCCCCGAGCCGAGATTCGAACCCGGGGACCTTCTTGCTGTGAGGCGGCAGCGCTACCCACTACGCCACCGTGCCGCCCCTATATATATATAGTGGAGTTATGTACCATCAGGTGGACGCCCGGTGATTTAAGATATATATGTAAGCTGTAGCTCCCCTGTGTAGCGATCATACGATTGGCATTGATTGATCGTATGCTTTCTAATTAACAGGGTCCATGTGTAGGTCCTGGTGGTCGTTGCGCACACGGACACATGCGCGGGAGTTAACCCCTCTCTCTTTCCGTCTCCTCCTGCATCCCCCCCGGGGCAAACACAACCCTTCCCGCAGTCTATCCCATCCAAGACAAAGACAAAGATCCCCCGTATAGCCTTAACAGACTGTAGGGGCAAGTGCCGTTAGCGAGCACTTATGAAGGGTCGACACGGCACACGAGGGGGTGGGTAATCAGCACCACGCCCGGCCGCTTTTGTTTCCCTAGTGGCAATGGTTTACACACCGCACTAGGTACTCATTTGAGGCTGAGTCGACCTAGGGGAGGCCCGGGACCGGTTCAGAAAATCGTCACTGGTGCTGGCCGTGAGCGGGATTCGAACTCGGGTCATGGCCATATTAGAAGCCCAGCGCGCTAACCACTGGGCCACCGCTCCCCACAACCACCACCACAACCACACCACCGCCGCCACCACAAACCCACCGCGACCCAGCAGCAATCCTCCCCGCTCCCCACCATCAGCGCGCGCACATGATTGATGGGGAAAGGGCCAGCATCAGTGCCCTATTGATCACCTAAAGCAACGCCGGGCCAGCGAGCAGATCCGCTGCACACACAGAACGCGGGCCGATGCCCGCTTCATCTCCCGCTCGGTTATAATGAAAGAGGTCCCGTGTTGTTATTATTATTATATCTGACACGGCTGAGTCGGCGGGGCGGTGGAGCCACCGCGAGGGAAGTTAAGCTGGGTTCGAGACCAGCTCACGATCCGCCTCGTGGTATCATCGATGTCGTGACTGTAATTCTTGTTTTCATCGTGATGATGATGATGATAAAATAAGCAGCAGGAGTATTGTGATTTGAATCCATCCATCCGTTGTCAGAAACCGCTTGATCCTGTACAGGGTCGCGGTAAGCCGGAGCCTATCCTGGCAGACGCAGGGAGCAAGGCGCAAGGCAGGGCTATTCCCAAATGGGACGCCAGTCCGTCATAGGGCACCGGGGGCAATTTAGCCTGCAGACCAATTAATCTATGCAGCAGCATATTGAATCGCCATTTGTAATACTATCATCAGCAGCTGCAGCAGCAAAGCAGCAGTTAATATCGTCATTGGGCGCTCGACACGGCTATCCAGAAAGAACAGCTTTGAAAAGCAACTATCACGCAGTGAGCCGTCAGAACCTACATCAGTCATCACGGTTGCTCTGCAAAGTTGTTCTTTCGGGATTGCCGTGTCGAGCGCTCTCCCTCTCTCCATCAGTATTTCCAACAGTATCGCCACTGCCATCACCACTGTCATCATCATCATCATCAACTTCACCATAACCGCTCTCCGGGGTCTCGTGCTCGCTGCTTCTCTACCGTGCCACCCGGTAGCTCACCTCACACAACCTGCTTGTTTGGAACATCTCTTAGGAAGCGTGCATTTGCTATTATTGAGGGAACGTAGCATCCAGCGGTGGCACTCGCGTGGGCTAGCAGTCGATTGTGCGCGCACACACTCCCGACGGCAGCCCTCGTGCGATGAGTTATGGATTTTGGCCAAATTCCACTCAAGGCAATTATGCACAGCACTGTTAAATAAAATCATCTATACTACTGCCAATACAAATGTTTAACATGATAATTAACAATACTCCGTTGTTTACCAAGTCCATTATTACAGCTCGCGTATACATCTCCCCGTGGCAGCTCGTGCTGTTGTGAATCGTATTTTGTTTGCAATTATTTGTTTGTATTGATGGGAGTTTTCACGCCTCGACGTGTGAGAATTGCTCTCAGGAGCTGGCCTTTCGGGATGGCCGTGTCGAGCGTTCCTCCTTTTCTCTCTTTTTCGTGACGTTTCGCCTCCCACGTTGAAGGCATCGTGAGAAGATTGATGATATGCTGAACCGGTCCTCGCCTCCTCTAAGTTGACTCAGCCTCAAATGAGTACCTAATGTGGTGTGTACACATCATCACTATGGATACAAAGGCGGCCGGGAGTAGTGTTGCCCAATCAACCCCTCGTGAACCATTACAGTATTCATAGGTACTTACTAACAGCACTTACCCTGAAACCCGAGTGTGAGTACGCAACCTGAGTTCGTTTCCCGCTCATGGCCACCAACACCGGTGACGATTTTCCGAACCGGTCCTACGCCTCCCCCTAGGTCGACTCAGCCTCAAACGAGAACACCTAGTACAGTGCATAAACATCACCACTGGGGAGAGACAAAGGCGGCCGGCTGTGATACTCCCCACCCACCGCACCATGTGCCGTTCCGACCTTCATAAGTGCTCGCTAACGTCACTTACCCCCGAAAGCCTGTTAAAGGCTATACGTTGGGGAATGGGGGGGATCTTTGTCTATGTGTGAGTGTGGCGAGCGGTGGCGCAGTGGTTAGCGCGCCGTGCTACATAACTGGCGACCCGAGTTCAAATCCCGCTCACGGCCAACACCAGTGACGATTTTCTGAACCGGTCCTGGGCCTCCCCTAGGTCGACTCAGCCTCAAATGAGTACCTAGTGCGGTGTGTAAACGTTGCCGCTAGGGAGACAAAGGCGGCCGGGCGTGGTGCTGGTCACCCACCTCCCGGTGTGCCGTGTCGACCTTCATAGGTGCTCGCTAACGGCACTTACCCTTACAGTCTGTTAAGGCTATACGGGGGATCTTTGTATTTGTTGCGTGTGTGTGCGCGCGCGTGTGAAGCCCCGTGCTCGGCATGAGAGGAGCTCTTTAAATGGAACGTTCCTTTTGAATTCATCACGCTCTAACGTCGTAATGAGATGAACCTTTTTCCTGGTGGATGCTCGCTCGCGCACTCTGCAGCGTAAACTCTCGGACATGCACCAGCGGTCTCACGGAGCGGGGCAGCATATGGCAAACCACAATACAATTAATGCTCCACACATGCCACCCGGCGGTGTGCTGGCGGTGACTGGCGTTGCCAAGTCAGTTGGGGAGGAAAACCTCAAGGATAATTACATACGGTAGATAGATGTTTGGGGCGGCACGGTGGCGTAGTGGGTAGCGCTGCCGCCTCACAGCGAGAAGGGCCCGGGTTCGAATCTCGACTCGGGGGCCTTTCTGTGTGGAGTTTGCATGTTCTCCCCGTGTCCGCGTGGGTTTTTGCCGGGCACTCCGGTTTTCTCTCACCGTCCAAAGACATGCTGCCAGGTTAGTTGGCGTACTGACTAAATTTCCCCAGGCGCCATACGATGGACTGGCGACCCATCCACGGTGTTCCCCTGCCTTGCGCCCTGTGTCTGCCGGGATAGGCTCCTGCTCACCGCGACCCTGTACAGAATTAAGCGGTTTCTGAAAATGGATGGATGGATAGATGTTTGTTATTGCAGCGGGAAATACCTCAGTGAGCTTGCACGCTCTGGAAGCGGCATTCCTGCCATACAACACTGGCTCCTGTCTCTGACGCTTGCTCCTGTTTCCAACACTGGCGCCAGTCTCGAACACTTGCTCCTGTCTCTAATACTGGCTCGACGCCGCTATTCCGAAAGAGCAGCTCTTCAGAGCAATTGCCATAAATCGAGCTGTGAAAACCTACATCGTCACTAAGTTTTAAACTTCACAGAAATAGAAACACCAAACAATGATTTGTAAGTTAGCGAGCACCTTAGAATGCAGCACGCGAAGGGGTGGGTGGCCAGCACCACGCCTGGTCGCCTTTGTCTTCCTAGAAAATGTTTACACACCGTACTCATTTGAGGCTGACTCGACCTAGTGGAAGCCCAGGACCGGTTCAGAAAATAATCACTGCTGTTGGCCTTGAGCAGAAATCGAACTCTGGTCGCCAGCTTTATAGCCTAGTGCGCTAACCACCGAGCTAGCGTTAAACTTCACAGAAACATAATTTCACTCAACACCAAATAATGATGCGGATCTAACGGTTAAAGACCAAAAAAAAACCTTTGAACTCACAACACCGATTGCAGACACACACACACACGGGGGAGGGGGGTGCTTTCACACGCACGCACGTACGGACGTGACTTAATAAATGCGCCCGACCAAGCGACACAAATGCTGTGAGTCAGACATCCGAAGTCATTGGCCTCCGCCCCCACGCCCTATGCACGTTACGCCCAAACTCAACGGCGTCTCTTCACTTAAATTAACCTCTAAATTATTTATCCCTCCATCAGCCGCGTAATCTGCGGGCACAGCCGAAATCCCGCAGATATCTTTGCGCAGGTTTCCGTAGGAGGAAAAAAAATAAAAATATATAGGACGAATAAAGAGCGAGAGAGAGAGAGAGGTTGTTCTGTCAGGCTATCCAGCTGCGTTTTACGAGCGGCTATGAAATAGTCTGTGGGGTCCCGGATCGTCTGTCAGTCGTCATCATCCCCGAGCCTTTATTTAACCAGGAGATAACCCATTGAGACACACGAATCAATGCTGCTGTCGAGGAGGGCGACCCGGGTTACTACATCAAGGCACCACAACGAGCGTTCCCACAGCAAGGGGTGAATGCCCATTGATATATGGGGCTACAACGCGGGGCGGCACGGTGGCGCAGTGGGTATCGCTGACGCCTCACAGCAAGAAGGCACCCGGGTTCGAATCTCGGCTCGGGTGCCTTTGTGCGTGGAGTTTGCATGTTCTCCGCGTGTCCGCGTGGGTTTTCGCCGGGCACTCCGGTTTCCTCCCGTCTAAACTTTAGACGGTGGGAGGAAACTCCATAGGCCAATACTGTAGAGGGTTGCGTTGAGCCGGAGCCTATCCCGACAGACACAGGGCGCAAGGCAGGGCTATACCGAGGATGGGACACCAGTCCATCACAGGGCCCTGTGGGCAATTTAGTCCGCAGGCCAATTAACCTCTGCAGCATGTCTTTGGACTGTGAGAGGAAACCGAAGTGCCCGGCGAAAGCCCAGGCGGACACGGGGAGAATATGCAAACTCTACGCAGAACGGCACCCGAGCCGTGATTCGAACCCGGGCCCTTCTTGCTGTGAGGCGGCAGCGCTACTCACCCGCCCGACACTCTGAACTAACCCCCCGTTATTCCGCTCGCGTACACAGAGCACGGATTATCATCTGTACACATTTCATCCGCAGCTCGGGGTGATGCATGCAATGGAAGTACTTTAAATAAGCTACGCAGTAATGCCGCGTTTACAGGATTGCGCCGTTGTCCGTGCGATCCTAACGCAGTGGTCGTTACGTTTGATTTAAGCCTCGACGGTGGAACGATGCTCCGACTGTTTATAGCTCACGTAAGTAACGCAGGAGAGAGAGAGAGCACACGCGCGTTTATCTAGGCGCTACAACGGAGCTAATTTGCTATTTTCATTTTGCACCCTCCGTGTAGCTTGCGATGTAACACGACGAGTAATCGTGGGGCTGATGTAACGTCAAGTCACCCAAAGCCGAGAGCAGAAAATACACAGCGATGAATAAACAGTCCCGTTGCCGAACAAAAACGTATTGAACCGGGCACGGGGAGGTAAAACAAAGCAAATTAGACGTAAAATAGAAAAAATACTGATGTAGGTTTTAACGGCTCGATTCATGATGGTCGCTCTTCAGAGCTGTTCTTTCGGGATAGCCGTGTGGAGCGCTCTCCCTCTGTCCCTCGCGACGTTTCGCCTCCCACGTTCGAAGCATCATCATCATCATCGCTCTGAAGAGCAACCATCATAAAATAATGATCTCGACTAAAAAAAAAAATTACCGAACCTAATCTTCAGCGATGACACTTTGATGGCCCATCTATTTCCAAAGCGATTTTCATTGCCACTCACAGCATTGGAAAGGGCATGCGCTGGGTATGTACACACACACACACCCCGGCGTGCATATTTGTACTCGCGGGCGGCGCGGCAGGAACATTCCCTTTTTGTAATGGAAAGGAGGAAATAAAAATGAAACAGAAAAAAAAAATCTTGTTTAAACCAGCCCGTGACCAGCAGCCCTGAAAATTACAGCACCGCTGTGGCCAATGCAAAGGATCGTGCGGCGTTAGCGGGAGTGGGTGGTGGGTTTGTGGGTTGGTGGTGGTGGTGGTGGTGCTGGTGGGTGGCTGGCTGGCTGAGTAGCGAGAGAGGTGGATGGGTGGGTGGTTGAGAGGGAGTGGGGGGAAGGGAGG
>JAZEWU010000021.1:3881246-3891721 GCA_036362915.1 Geotria australis
TAGCGAGAGAGGTGGATGGGTGGGTGGGTGGTTGAGAGGGAGTGGGGGGAAGGGAGGGCTCATTTGAAGCAGGAATGGGGGGCGGCCGTGATCTTGTAGCAATCTTGTTCCAGCACTCATGCAAAACGGCGCTTCCATCGGCCCGGCCTGATAGGAACGCGCGGGAAGAATTTTTTTTTTTTCACGGGCCGACCAAGCGGGGAGCGCCGAATGTCACCGCGGCTGCAACGTGCTCCGAGCACCAGGAGGATCCACCCCGGAGGGAGGGGTGGACGGGGCGACGCTCATCACGGCTCGCTCAGTGGGACATGCAAAATGCACGCGGCGTGTACGCGCCTGTGTGTGTGTTTGCTGGGGCGGAGGAGCGACGCTCACAACAGCGAGCCGAGCGGCCAAAGCACAGCAAGTTGGCACAGTAGGGAGCCCAGGTGGGACATCTGCCAGTCATATCGGTCAGGCAGCCCATGACACCTGGGTCTGTCCTGTGACCTCCTGTCGGCGAACCTGCGACACTTCAAGTGGCCTCAAGGTGCATATGGCCTGGCACAGGCGCCGTGGTGACGTCACCGCCAGTTAGTGGCGAGTGGCGGTTGTTGTGTGTGCTGGGGAGCGGTAGCTCAGTGGGTAGCGCGCTGGGCTACGAACCCGGAGACACGAGTTCAAATACAGCTCACGGCCAACACCGGTGACGATTTTCTAAGCCGGTACTGGGCCTCCCCTATGTCGACTCAGCCTCAAATGAGTACCTGGTGCGGTTTGTGAACATCGTTACTGGAGAGACGAAGGCGGCCGGGCGTGGTGCCGTTCCGGCCAATATGGGTGCTCGCTAGCAGCACCTACCACAACAGTGTGTCAAGTCTTTGCAGCGTCGGTATAGTAAGTCCCGGCAGAGGCAGGGCGCCGGGCAGGGCTATACCCGTGATAGGACGCTAGTCTATCACAGGGCACCGGGGGTAATTTAGTCAGCGGGCCGAATAACCTAGGCAGCAGCATGTCTTTCGACTGTGGGAGGAAACCGGAGTACTCTGGTAGGTGGGTGAATAGTTTGTGGCCGAGTGAGTGGGTGAAACATTGCGTTCTCTAGTGAGAGAGTTCGTGAGTAAACGAGTGAATGAGTAGCTTAAGTCAGTGCGTCACTGCGTGATGGAGCGAGCGAGTGGCAGCAACGTATCTTATGACTGCGCGAGGATAGTAGAGTAACCCGGCGACAACCTGGCGTGGGTACCACGGTACCCGGTGTGGGTATCAAGGCGGCCGTTGGCCGTGCGTAAGAGTACCGCCCCGTGTTGTACCGCGCTGTGTTTAATTAGTGATATTGCTTTAAGAACCTTATGCCTCTCCCTCCCGCACGCCGCTAATGAATTGCTCTGTGTTTGCCATTCTCAATCAGCATTACGCCATCATTAGTTTTCAGCTGGGTTTTCACTCTCTCTCTCTCTCGCGGCTCGCTGTGTAATGAATGATTTGTCAACTGAAATGTACTCTGACAAAAGTGCAGCTTTAAACACTCGCGCGTTGCGTCGTTCTGTATTACTATTAAACAAAAGCACCCCCCCCCCAACTCCCACGTGTTTTACGTAGGATATTCGGCGAGTTTCAACGCGATGTGAGTCGTGCTTAACAGACGTAATTTCCAAGTGCCGTCACTTTCGTGTAAGCGGGTTTTAAACGCTGTTATGTAATGCCATGGGGCATCGATGTTCCACACACTTCGCCATCAACCTTGTCACCTGAGTTCATGTCCCTGCCATGGATAGCACCCTTGTCGAGTGATGTAAGGATCGGAACGGATTCTAGGAATCACCCCCGCTGCCCCCCGCCCACACCTCACACCCTTTGTCGACCTGCATAGACCAGCGTGGTGAAGTATGGTCAACACTAGCGGGTATAACCGCGGGGCAACCCAGGAGGTGAAGGGGGTGGGTCCGTCATTGAATTTTGCCGGGGCTCCCAACATCACTAAGACCGCCCCTGATGGTCAATCAACCCCCATGACCCACACTCACAATCGGAAGGTTGTGAGATCTAATCTTGTTTGGAGACTGATTCAGCCAGTCATCCACCCAGGGCTCGTAAAATGAGAAGGTAATAATGCACCACGTCCTCGTCATGGGAATGTGTAATTTCCACCCAGGCAGCCGGTGGGGTTACCTGCTTTCCTAATGCCACATTGAAGAACGTAACAACGATGGTTAATCTTCAGAGCTGTTGTTTCGGGATAGCCGTGTCGAGCGACGTTTCTCCTCCCACGAGGGAAACCTGATGATACTGAGCGAGAGATCGCTCAGTGACACGGCTATCCCGACAGAAAGGCTGTGAAGAGCAACGTGAAAACCTACATCAGAACACAACGACGACAACAAAAAACACACACCTTCCAACCTTTTGTTCCAAATTATGGTAACAAAGCAACCGCGACTTGTAAATCATAAACTAAACCTCCCCAAAAAAACTGGCTATAGGAGGCTTTGTTTTAATAACGGAGAATAACACTTAATCCGGACGCTGATTGGCTGCCCCGGATCAATGTATTTCCGTGGCATTTGTTTAATGTAACCACGATACATTAATCTCGGGGACCCGTCCACTGGTCGATGAATTAAATGAGATGAAAAGGCCCTCTCGCCTATGAGGGCTGATCAGTGGCGTGCAGAGAGGGGGGCAGAGGGAGCGAAGGCCCCGGGTATCCATTTCAGGGGGGGGGGCATCCAATCAAAGAGTGAAATTAAACAGTTCCCACAAGCTGGTGTGAATGTGGATCCGTGTTTTAATAAGCGAGACCAGAGTAGACAACCTGTTACGTGTAAATCCATCCATCCATTGTCTAAACCGTTTGTCCTGGTGAGGGTCGCGGTGGCAGCGGTCCAAGGAGAGTGGACCAGACATCCCTTTCCTCAGCAACAGAATCCAGCTCTTCCCGCTGGGGGATTCCGATTAACTCTTTCAGTGCCCTGTCGACGACCGTCGACACGTTATATTTAATTTGAATAAAACTTTTATTTCATCTGTTTTTACATCCTTAAGATGTCTTCCCTTCTCACATTTCTCAGTACAAGGCCGTATACTTGAGTCTTGGGGCAAACAATCAAGGAGTCGGAGTTGGCCCAGGGCATCACCAAACCTCTGCACGCCACTGGGGCTGATCGAAGCGCCTGTGGGCCTCCCCCGGCACTCGACGCAGCTAGCGATGTGTGACCCTGCACAAGCTGTGTAATTCCTACACTGCACGCGGTGCCACCGCGACCCTCGCCAGGACAAGTGGTTTAGGAAAATGGTTGGATGGATGCACGCGGTGCATCGGTCTCCCTGCGTCGATGGACGGATGTTGATTATTACAGCAGAAAATATACCCGGTGAACTTGCAAGCTCTTTATGGGACTCCAGCGACACAAAAAATGAAATATATACAAGATTATAAATAACCCTTAAAATGTTAAATCAACAAAAAAAAAACCACATTTACACGTAGCATTGAACGCAATTTTTCAATTAAAAAAAGTCCAAAATACGTAGCATCGATGCCACGAAATGCTTCATCCCTCGCTCCGAGGAAGAACCCTTTGTTCTGGGGTTTCTCCGTCACTTCTTCACGTCGTTTCACTGTCAACGGAAAGTATTTGCTTTTGCCAGATGTGATTTGAGTTGGCGGCACGGTAAGTAGAGGTGCCGCCTCACACCAAGAAATCCCCGGGTTAGAATCCCGGCTCGGGTGCCTTTCTGTGTAGAGTTTACAAGTGGACTTTCGTTAGGCACTCCGGTTTCCTCCCACAACTAAAAAAAAACCACTCATTAATTATTTGGCAGATAACATCATAATATATAGGAAGCAGTGTGTGGCAATATGGCGCCGGCAAACCGCCTGGCTGCCTCCTCCGCCTCTCTGCGCTTTCCTCGCGCCTCTGAGTTGTTCTCTCGTCGAATGAGTACCTTCGGCAGTGTTAGTCCGTGGCATCGTAATGTGACGATCGCACACAAAAGCCAACGTCAACACGAGCCTACATAAAGCACCATCCGCAGTCACGGAACATTCACTTTCGATGTAGAACCACGCTTTGCATTAGCCATAATCTGCCAGGACAGCACGTCATTAACTTGTTAGGGGTTCCATAAACCTGCTGGGTTACATAAGTCTAATTGCCAGTGTCTTGGTTAATCATTGTACTGAGTTAACCCTGCCGTTTGATGATTGGGATCTGGTATCATTGCACTGCTTAACACAAAGAATGTTTATGGGCTGGTGGATTCTTATCTTTCTCTCTCTCTCTTTCACTCGTCACAGTACCACGTGAGCTCTGTGTTTTCATTTTGCTCGGCGGTGCTCCGATAGACCAGTCAGGATTTAAGCTGGAAGGAACCGTTGAAATATGTAGCTCTTTTCAACAGTTGTCCAGTGGGGAGGGGAAACCAGGTACAATCTCAGGGCACCGGGGGCAACTCAATCAGCGGGACAATTAACCAAAGGCAGCAGCATGTCTTTGGACTGTGGGAGAAATCCGGAATGCCCGTCGAAATCCCACGCGGACACGGGGAGCACATGCAAACTCCACACAGAAAGGCCCCCGATACGAGTGCCTGGTTGGGTGTATAAGCACCACCACTGGCGAGACAAAGGCAGCTGGGCGTGGTGCTGCTGTAATAATAAACATCTATCTCTCTACATAGCCCACCCCTCGTGTGCCGTGTTGGCCTTCATAGGTGCTCGCTAACAGCACTTGACCCTACAGCCTATTAAGGCTATACGGGGGAGGGGGGGGTCTTCGTCTTTATCTTTGCGTGTACGCGTGTTGCCCACTTGTCTCGATTTCGGGCGGCGCATTAATATTCGTAAGAGGGGTCGTGGGGGTTTTGATGGAGGGTTGGGGGTGTGTGTGTGGGGGGGGAGCAGTGGAAGGCTGTTGTTCTGGAGGGTGTTACATAGGGCCTCTATATAATATACAAATGCATTTAGCCCAGAGGGACATCCTATAGGGAATCCTACAGACGAGATATATGTAAATACACATCTGTCACGTTGGCCGCCTCAAAGCTATTACAAATAAACCCACCGCTTAGTCAACACCGAGGACAGATTTGGACAGAAAAACGTTACAATAGAAATTGCCAAACGTGCTTAGGTTTGTATTCACGTGCACGGGTGTAAGGCGATGTTAGATTGATGTTACGTGAGTAGCGCTGCCGCTTCACAGCCAGAAGTACCCGAGTTCGAATCCCGGCTCGGGTGCCTTTCTGCGTGGAGTTTGCACGTCCTCCCCGTGTCCGCGTGGGTTTTCGCCGGGCACTCCGGTTTCCTGCCACAGTCCAAAGACATGCTGCTGCATAGGTTAATTGGCCTGCAGACTAAATTGCCCCCGGTGCCCTGGTGATAGACTGGCGCCGCATCCTGGGTATTGCCCTGTCTTGCGCCCTGTGTCTGCCGGGATAGGCTCCGGCTCACCGCGACCCACTACAAGATTAAGCGGTTTATGATAATGGATGGATGGAGAGGACGGTACCCTGTGTTACTGGCAACAACACGCCCTTTGAATAATGACTCGTTCCAGGGAAACAGACCGATTTCCCAGCGTGTCAGCTGCCTCCTCCAGAAACGAGACCGATCCCGGGAAAAACCAGGACAGGCGGCAACCCTACCGGATACCTTCCGGGATACCCACGCTGTCTGAGCGGACTCCCGAAGTGCGATTTGCGTTCCCGAGCCTCGAGATTACGACTCGAAACCAGGAACCGCTCGGTCAGATTAATAAAGACAGGAGTTTAGCTCTGTTGCCTCCCAGCCTCGGGCAGTAATTGAATGAACAAAATTAATGGAGCTTCATTGTTAAGATACACCTACCGCTGTTTGTATTAATTCCGCCTTCATGTTCACACCCTGCGGGAAAGAACAGCCCCAATTAATCTCTAATAACCATGACTCGCGTGTGAGTGTGAGTGTTGCTTGCGGTCTTGGCTAATAACGTAATCAAGGCAATAGATAGATAGATGTTTATTGTTACAGCAGAAAATTATTATTAAAATCCAAATCGAGAGGAAAGAGGCTGTTTCATCACTGGTATTAAATATAATGCTATCCCTGGTGCCCTGTGATGGATCGTCGTTCCATCCTGGATATAGCCCTGTCTTGCGCCCTGTGTCTGCCGGGATAGGTTCCGGCTCAGTACAGGATTAAGCGATTTCTGACAATGGATGGATAGGCATAGTAATCATATTTCTGGGTAAGCTGTTCCAGAATTGTGCTTATCGCGACGTTTTGTCTCCCACGTTGGTCAACCTCCCGCGTTGAAAGTGACTCCATTGTGGGAGGCGAAACGTCGCGAAAGAGAGAGGGGGAGAGCGCTCGACACGGCTATGCCGAAAAAACAGTTCCGAAGAGCAACCATCATCAATACAGGATCAGTAAAACAAGTAGCACTTTGCAGACAATCATCAGTGCCTTCTCGGGCATGTGAACGTGGAATTTCCACCTTCGGCGATGCAGACGCACAACCCGATTGCCCGTTTGAGCAGAAACACGCGTTGTGTGCTGCTGCGCATTGTTTACACACCACACCCCCTGCTGTAATTACAGGCGAATGCAACGGAGATCACACTGCGTAAACACACGGCGTGTTGTGGTGATACAACGGCTCACACAAACACACGCACGCACGCTGCGTGTTTCTCTAACACAGTGGCGCACACGGCGTGTTGTGGTAACACAACAGCTGACACACACAGCGTGTTGCTGTAAATTAGACAACGATCCCCCCGTATAGCTTGAATAGGATGTATAGGCAAGTGTCGTTAGAGAGCACCTTTAAAGACCAGCACGGCACAAGACGGGGTGGGTGGCCAGCATCACGCCAAGCCCCCTGCGTCTCGCTAGTGACGATGTTTTACACACTGCACCGGGTACTCATTTGAGGCCGAGTCGACCGAGGGGAGGCGCAGGACCGGTTCAGAAAGTCGTTACTGGTGTTGGCCGTGAGCGGGAATCGAATTCGGGTCGCCAATTTCGTAGCTCAGCGCGCTAACCACTTCTTCTTTCTTTGCGATTCTTCGAAGCACGATGGTCAGCTTCTGGGCATCGTTGTCTTTCAGCTCGGCTCGAAAGCACGTTAGAAACGTGTCGGGTATTTCTGGCCCGGCCTCGACACGCGCCGGCACGCCGACAGGCGCGCTGTGGAGCCCGGCATGGCTGTCGCCCTCCGCCCGTGATGAATTGCCGGGGTTACGGCTTCATGTGATGAGGCTGCACCTCCACACTCAGGGCTAAGCGGCGAGCGAGCGTGGTGCGCAGCACTAAATCCTAATCTCCGCCTGTGATTATCTGGGGCCAATGTGGCCTCGTGTAGGTGTGTGTGTCTGTGTGTGTGTGCTGGCTGACAGCACTCGGCGCAACAGTCTGTGAAGGCTATAACAGGGGGATCCTTTGTAATTTGTGTGTGTGCGCGCATGTATGCTCACGGTCAATACCAGCGAGGATTTTATAAACTGGTTCTGGGTCTCCCCTAGGTCGACTCAGCCTCGGAATGAGTACCTAGTGCGGTGTGTAAACATTGCCACTAGGGAGACAAAGACGGCCCGACGTGGTGCGTGTCAACCACCCCCTTGTGTGCCGTGTCGCCCTTCATAGGTGCTCGCTAACGGCACTTGCCCCTACAGTCTGTTAAGGCTATACGGGGAATCTTTGTTGTTTTTGTTGTATTCGCACGCGTCTCCAGTTCGATTCCAGCTCAGGGTCAATACCAAGTGAGGATTTAATGAACTGGTTCTGGGCCTCCCCGAGGTCGACTCAGCCTCAAATGAATATCTCTCTCACGGAATGTAAACATCGCTACCAGGCATCCGGGCGTGGTGCTGACCACCCACCGCCTCGTGTGCCGTGCCGGTCTTTATAGGTGCTCCTCACTTACAGCACTTGACCCGACCATCAGTTAATTCTATTTGGCTGGATCTGTGTCTTTGCATATTTCCATTGTGCCATAACGGTCAACGCTAGTGACGATTTTCTGAACCGGTCCTGGGTCTCCCCTAGGTCAGATCAGCCTCAAAACGAGTACCTGGTTCTGTGTGTAAAAACATCACCACTGGGGAGACAAAGGCGCGGTGCTGACCACCCACCTCCCACCGTCGCGCGCCGTGCATGCCTCCACATAGGTGCTCCTCTCCAACAACAACAACAACACTTGACCCCACAGTGCGTGAAGGCTATACGGGGGACGTTAGCCTTCATCTAATTACATCGCAAGGTCTTTTGAGCTGCAGAGGTTGGGAAGTAGAGCGCAGACAAGGCAGTGCTCCATAGTATGGTCTGCTTCTCCACATTCACAGGTGGTTGGTCCGGTCTTGTAGCCCCATCTGACCAAAGCAGCTTTTGATCGTCCCGTTCTAGTTCTCAGGCGGTTGAGTGTCTTCCACTGAATCCATGGTGCTTCTGAGCCAGGAGGGAGGTCTTCGGCAGGGGGGGGGATTCCCATGCAAGTTGGAGGAGGGTCACTCTCAAGCCAAGGAGTGAGCGATGACGACCGTCAACAAAGGTGGTGCATCAATTAATAGACATTTCGGCTTGTGTAAAGTTTATTTTACCTACCGAGGAAGGATTCCTTGAAGTCGCGAAGGTTTGTTGGTGCAGGTGCGCCGCTGCCTCCACAATCACGCGGTTCGCACGGCTGCCAAATTACGCCTTTGAAGACTCGGCCTGGAAAATAATCGCTTCATGCCATCGCTTGGAAAGCGTTTCTTTATTTAGCTTTCCCGAGCTCCAGACTGTCCGCCGACACATCTGTGTTTTTAAAAAAGCATTCGCTTGGCCTGTACCACTCACCCCCACCACCCCACCACCGCCGGCCCTGATAAAGCGGAGGCGTCTCTCGTTTGTATCGTTCATTCATTGTCAGAAGCAGCTTAATCCGCTACATGGTTAATAATAATAGCATTTATAGAGCGCCTTTCACCCGAGGGTCACAAAGCGCTGCACAAGGCTGTGGAGAGAACGGCATGTCAATAACATCAAGACAGATTAACTGAGAGTCAAGCAATAGCGATACATTATAGGACATAAGACATAAAGACAACAGGAAAAAAATTCTAATTCTACAACAAGCAAGGGGGGAACAGATGTACCCGAGCAGACGCAGATCGGAAGAGAGAGGGTTGTGGTGAGCCGGAGCCTATCCCGGCGGATACAGGGCGCAAGGCAGGGCTAGAGCTGGGACGACGGTTCATTACAGAGCATCGGGGCAATTTAGTCGTAGGGGTTTATTATAAGCCAGGGCTTGTCGCATCCTTTACTTTACCGATGCAATAAATCGAAGGACTATATTGCCCCGTGCCCTATGATGGAGCGCTGTGTCTGTCAGGATAGGCTCCGTACCCTCCGTAATCTTGTGAAGGATTGAGCGGGTACTGATAATGAATAAATGAATGAACAAGGCTGTTTGTCGACTGTGATCCAGGCAGACAAGACAAGATGAGACGAGACGACTGTCTGCCTTGGTCAATTATTTATCACGTGCGGATTTGACTTCACAGTGATTTGTAAGATGCTATTAACGTCATCCTGCACACATCCAAATGCTGGCTGGATTTGAGACGTATATTGTCCTTGATGTAAGAGAGGTGGACGGTTGTACCCTTTCTGGCAATGAGACAAGTCTTAAGATCTTAAAAAAAAACCCCGCATTGTCATTTAAAAACATATAATGTCCTTTTAACCCATTTCCAAAACGTATATTTGTGACATTCGACGTTTTAACCTACTTTCGAATATGGCAAAGTCAAAGATCCCCATTATAGCCTTATCAGACTGTAGGGTCAAGTGCCGTTAGCGAGCACCTACGAAGGTCAACACGGCACACGAGGGGGTGGGTGACCAGACAAACAAACATCCTGGATAAAACTGGGCTGTAGTCGCGCCTCCACGCTCATTTGTTTACCTATCCGTACCCAGGCTGGCATTGCTCTTTTCTCATTTAGATGGAGCTGTGAAGCAACAATGATAACGCCTTAATGAGCCAATAGTGGGGGTGTTTTTTTCTCTCTCTCGCAAATCCATCTTAACAAGATCTTTCCCATTTACGCACTTGTCTCGGCCTGCTTTATTCTCCCTATGCTTTGCTGACTAATGTGGCCTCTGGGACCTGAGTTATCAGCGCCGCCAATGCCCGTCAGCTACACACACGCGCGGTCACCGCCGCTGAATTATTACAGCAAGTCGCCACTGCTATGATCTATTGTTGGGGAGAGGGGGTGGGGGGTTAGGCTCGCTGCTAAATCATCGGGGTTGGGAAGTCGAACCATTTAACGCAGGGAACATCGCGTAGGGGGCTGCGCGGAGGAGCCATCCATCCATCCATTGTCAGAAACCGCTTAATCCTGTACAGGGTCGTGGTGAGCCGGAGCCCATCCCGGCAGACACAGGGCGCAAGGCAGTCTATCGCAGGGCACCTGGGGCAATTTTACTCAGTAGGCCAATTAACCTGGCAGCATGTCTTTGGACT
>JAZEWU010000021.1:3891766-3906232 GCA_036362915.1 Geotria australis
ATTCGAACAGGGGTCCTTCTTGCTGTGAGGCGGCAGCGCTGACCACTACGCCACCGTGTAAATAACGCCACGTGTAGCGGGCCACGCGCGTTATACTATAACTGGGATTGATGTTTGTCCTGATGGATGTTTTCACAGCGGCCCTATTCATGATGGGTGCTCTTCAATGCCCCGCGCGTCTCTCGTGTGCAGTTTGTGCGTTCTCTCCCCCCTGTTCTGACTAGGGTTTCTCCGGTGTGTTTTTCCGGTTTCCTCCCACAACCAAAAACGCATTAAAATATTAACCGATAACGTCGTAATATCAAGGACGCAGTGTTTGGGAAATATTGACGCCGGTTAACGGTAGGGATGCGGTCCCCTCTCCTCCGCCTCTCTGAGGTTTCATTGAGTTGTTCTCCCTTCGAATGAATACCTTCGACATTGAATGAATATATGCGCGTTGTAAATTGTACGTATTATTATTAAAGTTGTTATTTCGGGATAGCCGTGTCACTGAGCGCTCTCCTTCAATCACTCGCGACGTTTCGCCTCCCACGTTGGAAGCAAACGTCGCGAGTGAGAGAGGGAGATCGCTCGACACGGCCATCCCCAAAGAACAGCTCTGAAGAGCAACCATAAGGACTCGAGCTGTGAAAAAATACATCCGGTACAATGCAAGCGTTAAGCATTGTATGTGCATGTTTTGCCACAAGCATGTGTGGTTATTTTGCAAACTTGACACACTTGTATTATTGCCAGTAAGGGTAAAAAGGTACCCATAACCAACTCCGTGTTGTCAATAAGGCGCACACGATTTCGTGCTTGTCTACTGCTTTAGAAATGTGCTGCTCTTTCGGGATAGCAGCTGCTAAGAGCAATTCTCATACATGCCCAGGAAAGACAAAGCTGATCCTCACAGCCATGAACAGACGGCAAGGGTCGCGTGCGCCGAGCGAGCTCCCTATCTACGCACCCTATCATGTACATTCACAAGCTTCTCACAAATCCCCCATTAATAAATGTGCTCAGTCCGTATTTGTTTTGGCCGCAGTATTTACTGTTTCGCTGAGCCGATAGCATAACGAATGGGCCATTCTCTCCAACGCAAAACGATTTGTGACTCTCCCTCTGTGTTAGGTCGCCCCATACATTTCTCAGCTCCCCGGGGGACACACCATATAGTATAGGACACGGCAAATACACACGCACGCACCCAGAGATACACACTCAGATCTTCTCTTCTTTCTTTGCGATTCTTCGAAGCACGATGGCGTAGCGCTGCCGCCTCACAGCAAGAAGGCCCCGAGTTCTAATCTCGGCTCAGGGGCCTTTCTGTGTGGAGTTTCCATGTTCCGGCGGGCACTCCGGTTTCCTCCCAACGTCCAAAGACATGCTGCCAGGTTAATTGGCCGACGGAGCAAATTGCCCCAGGTGCCCTGCGATGGACTGGCGTCCTGTGTCTGCGGGGATAGGCTCCGGTTCACCGCGACCCTGTACAGGATTAAGCGGTTTCTGAAAATGGATGGATGGTGTAGCCACACGTACACAGAATGACACGTACCCGCGTACACACGCAGATACGTTATACATTGAGGCATTTCATACATCGGCACATACACACAGACAAAATGCGGAGAAAGCCATTTAGCCACGCAAGCTGTAGCGACGAGTGCTGTCAGCGAGAACCTATTGAGGCCGGCACGGTACACCGGGGTGGAATGGCAAGCGCCCACGCCCGACCGCCTTTGTCTCCCTAGTGACGATGTTCGCACACCGCACTCGGTACGCATTCGAGGCTTAGTCGGCCTAGGGAAGGCCCAGCACCGGTTCAGAAAATCGGCACTGGTGTTGGCCGTGAGCGGGATTAGAACTCGGGTCGCCAGATTCGTAGCCCAGCGCGCTAACCACTGGGCTACCGCTCCCCAACAAATCAACACACACGCGTGCGGACGGGGCGGGTTGGGCCAGGCGCTCACACACACACACTCTCCCCGCCGCAGAACAAAAACAAAGTTATCAACGCCAACGAGTGATTAACGCCGACGCGGGCGACACAATGCGGCTCTTTCAGAGAGTATATCCAACGCGGGAGCCACGCGGTCCCATAGCAGCCGATCAGCGGCGCGCCCGCGTAGCGCGGAGACGCGCGGCTGAATTAGCCGCAGCCGGTATTAACGCGGCCCCCCCATTCAAACAGCCGTCATTGATTCCGCGCGCGGTGGCGGAGGAATAAGAGATCCCGTTTGCTCATCCCGAGCTCATCCCAAGCCCTGAGCTAACCCCCCTCCCACCCACACCACCTCCCCCCATCCACCACCCCATCCCACGCACTCTCCCCGCAACCCTCAAGTGCACAAGGCTCCAGGTCTCCAGCCTCGGTAATTGGTTGTCGCTCCGGGGCGAAATGCGTTGTCCCATTCGAAGGAGCCTTTAATTACTCTTCATTAGCCTTATCGGTGGCTTGCAGGCAGTGCGTGCCACAATCCCGGCAGTCTTGCAGCGCGACAGATTGACATTTTCAACGTGTGTGTGTGCGTGCGTGCGTCTGCCGTGCCATTGTGGAGCTCGCTTTTGTCAATAATGCCATTCTCGGCCGTGGCTTTGTGAGCGCCCCCGTTATACCTTCGACGAAACAACAGAGGTGTACGCGCTGCGTCTGCGGCTGAGTCCGGGGTGGGTTCACCAGTTGGCACGGGGTAGAATGGATGATTAGGCTTTCTTTGACCGTGACTGAAAGGCGAGGACTGCCTGTGTTTATTACGCTCTTTGTTTTTGTTTCATATAGTGCGGCAGCTGTTGGCGACAATAGCCGCGATGATAATGTCATGTGCCCATTCACCGACGCCTAACGGCCCGATTCTCAAGACTCTATCGGGAGGATTCTGCTTGGGATGGCTGGCGGATTCTCACTTTTTTTTTGTTGAGTGTTTGTTTCGTCTCGCCTGGGAGGAAACCGGATTTGCCGGAGACATCATCATCATCAATCATCGCAGTGGCATCAAAACCCGCAAAGAATTCGCCAAAAGACAATCTGATAATGGATTGCACAGTAATTCACTGCTTCTTATGTGCCGTTATCATCATCAATATGTATTTATAGCGCTGTATCTAGACGCTATACCGTGATGATGACCATCGGCATCATCTGAAACAACACAGAGGCATAAAGACCCATGATTCATCCATTCATTAACGGTACCTGCTTAATTATATATAGGGTCGCGGTGATATGACGCTTATCCCCACATTCGCATTGCGCAAGGCAGGGCTATACCCAGGATAGGACGCTAGCTCATCCCAGAGTACTGGCAGAAATTTAGTGAGGAGGCCAATTAACCTAGGCAGCAGCAGCGTGTATCTGGACTGTGGGAGGAAACCGGAGTGCTCGGCGAAAACCCACGCGGACACGGGGAGATCACACAAACGCCACACGGAAAGGCCCCCGAGCCGGGATTCGAACCCGGGTCCTTCTTGCTGTGAGGCGGCAGCGCTACTCACCGTACGAGGTTTTTTTTTAGCTGGGGGGGGACACCGAAAAACCTGGAGGAAACCCACACTGAACAGGGGTCGGATAACAGAGGTTGCAGAACTCCACACAGCAAGACGCCCGAGGTGGGAATCGAACCATCTCGGGCAGGACCTTCTTTCTGCTCCACCAGCTGGGCAGCGTCTATCGCACATTGCGATTCAACAAAATGGTGGAACACACAACGCGGCCCAGATTTGTAAGTGGCACGTCATGAGATCGCTTTACATTCATAAAAATAGCAATCCGCGCGCACTTAAGCAGCCATCCCGCGGTCCATTATCAGCGGTGTTAAATTGCCACATCGTGTACGGAAGTTAATTTATCAAAGTAAAAGCCAGATTAGAGTAATTTAGGGCTTTTTAGCGGCTATAATAAAGCCTCGAATGCTATATTAACAACACTGCTAAGCGGCGCAAATAACTTGATACCACACGTGGAGCTGAAAAGCCATTCCGCTAAATATTACATTAGCACATCAATGCTGGCAATCTCTCCGCCGCTGAAATCTAATGGGATACCGTTACTGATAATTTATCTCGTTGCCTACATACGGACTACACGCACGCCATAGAATCCGTACACAGTCCAGCGCTCCTGCTAAGGTCTTCCTTGGTGGTGAACCAGTCTGGAGTCCAGCACTCCTGCTAGGGTCTCGCGTGGTGAACAGGTTTGTGGTGAGGTTCCAGACAAATAACGATCCGAAGACATCCATCCATTTTCAGAAATCGCTTAATCCTGTACAAGGTCGCGGTGAGCCGGAGCCTATCCCGGCAGACACAGGGTGCAAGGCAGGGGTATACCGAGGATCGGACGCCAGTCCATCGCAGGGCGCCTGGGGCAATTTACTCAGTAGGCCAATTAATCTGGTAGCATGTCTTTAGGCGGTGGGAGGAAACCGGAGTGCCCGGCGAAAACCCACGCGGATACGGGGAGAACATGCCAACTCCACACAGAAAGGCCCCCGAGCCGAGAATCGAACTCGGGACCTTCTTGCTGTGAGACGGCAGCGCTAGCCACGACGCCACCGTGCCGCCCCGATCCGAAGACAGTTCAACTAAAAGAGGTTGGCATCAGGAAGGGCGGCATCTGGCCATCAAACTCTAATCCAATACAGCAACCCCCCACCCATTCTCTCTCCCTCCCCCACCCGGGTCAACCTGGATAGCGGCCGTTAACACTGGCGACACGGCATGGGGAAATTACATCATCACAGACTTACGGGGCGACCAGAGCAGACAAGTAACGTCCGTGCCTTTTTGGAACAGGGAGGGTGGCGCAGTGATAACGTCTGCCCCACACACAGAAAGAAAATCCTGCCCGAGGCGGTTCGATGCTCGCCTGGAGTGCCTTTCTGTGCGGAGTGTGTGTGTGTTCTGCCACTGTTCTGAGTCGGCTTTCTGCTGGTTTAACGGTTTCCTCCCACAACAAAAAAATACCCTCATTAATTTATTGGCCGATAACATGATAATATATACAGGAAAGCAGTGTCTGGCGGGTTGGGTTAAGAGATTACTGCATGCACACGGGCTGATCGCTAACATCAGCCATGAGCAATCCACTGCGGGATGAAGATCTCCCACATGTCCTCACTATCTCTCACTGTCTTCCTCAGCAGACCCGAAGTTGTAGTCTTACATTGAGAGAAGCTGTGCTCTGTAAGAAAGTAAAGAGTGGTAGAGGCGCAGCCCTGTAATTTCCTGCTCGTGTTACTGCTGGCAGAAGTGTCGCCCACTAGAAGCAGCTCTCGATGGTACTTTGGCCTACTTGTCCACACTGGCCAGATGTCTGGAATAGGTGGATGTATCCACACATTACCACGCATACTTGACCTGCTGGGCGACTCACTGAGGAATTCCTGTTTAAACTTCTGCGTGAAGTGGGGGGGCGGGGAGGCAGGGGGGAGGTTAAAGGAACGCGCCTGTTGTTTCAGCTGCCGCGCCTGGAGATCGACCTGGCTAGCGTAGGGTTGCAAGTCGTGTGCGACCCGTTAATTGTTTATTTATGTAAGAGCAGCAGATTAACACTGTTGTTTACACGGGAAATGTTTATGTGTAGAATTCTGTCAGTTTGTATGTTTTGCAAAGCGGAGAAAAATGAACAATCGCGTTGTATGTACAGGCGGCGCGGTGGCGCAGTGGAGTAGCCTTGCCGCCTCACAGCAGCAGGGTTCCAGGTTGTATTCCCGGCTCGGGCCTCTTTCTGTGTAGAGTTTGCATGCTTTCCCCGTGTCCGCGTGATTTTTCACCCACAGTTAACAGGTTAATTGGCCTGTTGACTAAATTACCCCCAAGACATAGACACCCTGTCTATCCGTAACAGACTGGTTAGGGCCAAGTGCTGTTAGCTCGCCAGTGGTACCTATAGAGCATTGGTTCTTAACCTGGGGTACATGCACCCCTTGGGGGTGCGAGACGCGCCAGAGTGTTGTATGTATTGTATCATACGTGTGTTGTATTATATACGAATTTGATAGTTGTTTTTCAAAGCTGTTCTTTCGTGATAACCGTTCGGAAAATCGTCACCGAGTCTTGGCCGTGAGCGGGGGTCTTCGAACTCGGGTCGCCAGGCTCGTAGCCCAGCGCGCTAACCACTGAGCTACCGCTCCACCGACAACAACCGCCACAACCACAACCACCTCCTCCTTCCTCCCCCTACCCTCCTCCGCTTTTCCTTCGCTTCCCAATCGTGCGCTCCCGCGCGTCTCCCCCGCTGCTCAGAGATTGACACATCCGCCACGGTGCGTGAAGGGGTCCGGTCCGATCGCGGCGTGAGAGCCCCGGTCATTCATCATCCGCGCCCGACAGCTGATTTCACGCGCGCACTTCGCCTCGCGCACGCACGTGTGCCGTTGTGTGTCTACGCGTGCGTGCGCGTGTGTGGGTAGGGGGAGCGGTGGTCCAGTGGTTCAGCGCGCTGGGCTACAAATCTGGCGACCCGAGTTCGAATCCCGCTCACGGCCACCGACACCAGTGACGCATTTTCTGAACCGGTGCTGGGCCTCCCCTAGGTCGACTCAGCCTCAAATGAGTACCTGGTGCGTTTCTCTGTGTGTGTGTGTGTCTGCGGAGGGGAGCGGTGGCGCAGCGGTTTGCGGCGCTGGGATTCAAAGCCGGCCAACACCAGTGACGAATTTCTTAATCAGTCCAGGGCTTCCCCCGCTAGGTTGGCTGAGCCTCTAATGCGTACCTAGTGCAGTGTGTAAACATCGCCATTAGGGAGACAAAGGCGACCGGGCGTGGTGCTGGTCACCCACCCCCTCCAGTGCCGTGTCGACCTTCATAGGTGCTCGCTAACGGCGCTTGACCCTACAGTCTGTTCAGGCTATACGGGGATCTTTGTTGTTGTCTTTGTTGTGTGTGTGTGTCAGCGAGCCTTCGACACTCTGCGTGGCCTCAAGGTGCACCTGGCCTGGCACAGACGCAGTGGGGACGTCACCGTCGCTTGGTGGCGAAATGCGGTTTTTTGTGTTGCATCATGTCTGTGTGGGGAGCTGTAAGCGCTCTGCGCTACAAACCCGGCCACTCGAGTTCGATTCCCACTCCGTGTGTCGTTCATGACCAAGCCTGGTCGTGGACGAGATACGGAGGCGTGAGGAAACTGCAAATAGGAGTGGAGACAGCCAGGCGGTCAACCGGCGCCAACCCGCCAGACAGTGCTTCCAACATATTATTAGGTTATCGGCCAATTTATTATTGAGTGTTTTTTAGTTGTGGGAGAAAACCAGAAAACCTGGAGGAATAGGGGGAAAACACACAAACTACGCACAAAAAGGCGCCCGAGACGGAAATCGAACCGCCTCGGGCAGGACATTATTTCCGTATGGTAACATCTGCGCCACCCCGCCGCCTCGTACTTGGTTTACCTCTAATTACACGGCTCCTGTAAGAGTTCTACGGCACGGTTTGTGAGGTTAAACTATTGGACAAGCTACAAACACAAGCCGACACCGAAATAAACATGAGGCGTGTTCAGCAGATAGCGCCGCGTGCGCCAGCAAATGATGAACAATAATACTTCATAGTCGATAAGACTAACACACAATAATGTGTGCTGAGCACATGGCTCAATAGCTGTGTTTATATGATGTCTTCAGTGTGTGTGTACGTTGGGTGTCTACTCAATAATAGCCATTCACGACGCCTAACGAATTACCTATTGATCCTATGGGCAAGATGGGAGAGGATCGAGGGTAACGGTGTTATTCGAAATGAGAATACACAGTAAATATGTTACAATACTCAGTTACAATACACGTGCTGGACTGGCGGCATAGTGGTTCGTCCACAGTGCTGTGATATCGACCACCTGAGTTTGATTCCCGATCGAGGCAAACATCAGCAGTGGTTACATCTGACGGTCCAGGAGCGGCCTCTTCACCAAAGTGGGGGGGTACGAGAATTGCTCTTAAGAGATGCTCTTTTGGAATAGCCGCGTCCAGAGATTTATACTGCTGTGTGGACGGAGGTTATGGGTGGGGAGTGAGTAAAAACATACCAACTGGAGGATTGAACGAACGACTTGTAGATTGTAAGTTCAGTCTGATAGCCTCACAGTACTCATGTAGGTTTTCACGGCTCGATGTATGAGAATTGCTCAAAAAGATTGCTCTTTCGGGATAGCCGTGTCGAGTGTTCCTCCTCTCTCCTTCCCGACGTTTCGCATCCCCACGTTGGAGGCATCATTAGGCTTCTGACAGGTTCAGACAAACAAGTCAGAAGCCTGACTATGCCCTCCAGGTGGGAGGCGAGCTGTAATTAAAAAAATCATGGTGCGAGCGATGAATTTATTGATCAATTGTTTAATTTAGCAATCGATTAAGTCCATCCATCCATCCATTTTCTAAACCGCTTGACCTGGTGAGGGTCGCGGTGACAGCAGTCCAAGGAGAGTGGACCAGACATCCCTTTCCTCAGCAACAGACTCCAGCTGTTCCTGGGGGATTCCCAGCCGTTCCCAGGCAAGCCGAAGGATATAATCCCTCCAACGTGTCCTAGGTCGGCCACTAGGTCTCCGCCCAGTGGGCCGCGCCTGGAATACCTCCCGAGGGAGCCTTTTGGGGGGCATCCTTATCAGATGCCCGAACCACCTCAACTGGCTCCTCTCAATCCGAAGAAGCAGCGACTCTTCTCCGAGGTTGTCCCGGATTTCTGTGTTCCTCACTTTGTCACGGAGAGTGAGCCCAGCAACCCTGCGGAGAAACCTCATTTCTGCCGCTTGTATCCGCGATCTCGTTCTTTCGGTCATTACCCAAAGTTCATGACCATAGGTGAGAATAGGGACATAGATTGACCTGTAAACCGAGAGCTTTGTCCTAGGACCAAGCTCCCGCTTCACTACCACGGACCGGTACAGTGCCTGCATCACTACAGACACTGCTGCTATACGCTGGCCAACCTCACGTTCCTGCTTACCATCACTCGTGAACAATACCCCAAGATATTTAAACTCCTCCACTAAGGGCAACTGCTCTCCCCTCACCTGAAGAGGGCAACCCACTCTTTTCCGTGAGAGGACCATGGCCACAGATTTGGAGGTGCTGACTCTCATCCCAGCCGCTTCACACTCAGCATTGAAACGCTCGAGTGCCCGTCGGAGGTCACAATCGGATGAGGCGAGAAGAACGACGTCATCTGCAAACAGCAGCAAAGCCACCTCCACACCCCCAAACTGGAGACTCTCCATACCCCGGCTGCGCCTTGAGATCCTTTCCATGAAAATCACGAGCAGGAGCGGGGACAAGACACACCCTTGGCGGAGACCAACGGCCACATTGAACGGATTCGACTTCACGCCAAGTATACGGACACAACTCTCACTCTTGGAATAGAGAGACTGGATTGCTCTCAAAAGAGACACCGGCACCCCATAGTCCCGCAGCACCTTCAACAGTAAATCTCGGGGCACACGATCATAGGCTTTCTCTAGATCTACAAAACAAATGTAGACTGGATTAGCAAACTCCCATGACCTCTCAATTATCTGTGAGAGGGCAAAAAGCTGGTCCATGGTTCCACGGCCAGGACAGAAGCCGCATTGTTCCTCCTGAATCTGTGGATCGACTAATGGTCGAAGTCTCCTCTCCAGGACCCGGGCATAGGCTTTACCTGGGATGCTAAAGAGTGTGATCCCTCTGTAGTTGGAGCACACTCTCTGGTCCCCTTTCTTAAAGATGGGGACCACCACCCCAGTTTGCCAATCCAAGGGTACTGAACCCACTTTCCATGCAACATTGAAGAGGCACGCTAACCACGACACCCCAACACTGTCCAGTGCTTTCAACAACTTCGGACGAATCTCATCCATGCCTGCAGCCTTACCATTCCGGAGGTGATTGACCGCCGGTGTGACTTCAGCCACAGTAATGGACTCGACCTCACTGCAGATTTCCAGCACTGCCTCCTGGAGGGAGGGCGTGTCCACCAGGTTAAGGAGTTCTTCAAAGTGTTCCTTCCACCTTCCAACTACCTCTTCGGTAGAGGTCAGTGTTTCCCCTCCCTTACTGTTAACAGCTTGGGCGACGTCCCGTCGACCCCTCCTAAGGCGCCGGATGGTTTGCCGAAACATCTTTGAAGCCGTCCTAAAGTCGTTTTCCATGGCCTCTCCGAACTCCTCCCACGCCCGAGCTTTAGCTTCAGCAACCGCTTTAGCTTCTTCCCTCTTGGCCAGTCGATACCTCTCAGTCGAGTCAGGAGAGCGATTTCGAAGCATTGCTCGGAAGGCCTTCTTCTTCGACTTGACGGCTTCCATCACCGATGGTGTCCACCATCGGGTTCTAGGGTTGCCTCCATGACAGGCACAAACCGCCTTCAGGCCACAGCTTTTTGCAGCTGCCTCAGCAATTGAGGTCTTGAACAAGAGCCATTCAGACTCAATGTCCATGACCTCTTCCGGGATGCAGGAGAACTTCTTTTTGAGGTGAGAGTTGAAATCCTTGCGCACCTGGCACTCTGTCAAACGTTCCCTGGACACCCTCACTGCTCGTTTATGTCTCCCAGGTCTATCAGGCAGGTGCCCTGTGCGTCGGATCCAACTCACTACCAAGTGGTGATCAGTTGACAGCTCTGCCCCTCTCTTCACCCGAGTGTCCAGAACATACGGCCTTAGGTCTGCTGACACAACTACAAAGTCGATCATTGACCTTCGGCCCAAGGAGCTCTGGTACCAGGTACACTTATGAGCCTCCTTGTGTTTGAACATGGTGTTTGTTATGGACAATCCATGACTAGCACAGAAGTCAAGAAACAACTCACCGCTCGGGTTCAGATCAGGGAGGCCATTCCTCCCAATCACGCCCCTCCAGGTATCTCCATCGTTCCCCACGTGTGCATTGTAGTCTCCCAGTAGGACTATGGAGTCAGTAGATGGAACCCTATCGAGCACCACACCAACTGTCTTCAAGAAGGCCGAATACTCTGAACTGCTATTTGATGCATACACACAAACAACAGTCAAGGTTTTCCTCTCCAAGACCTGAAGTCTCATTGAGGCGACCCTCTGGTTCACCGGGAAAAAACTCCAACTGCGCAGCACCAAGCTGGGGGCTTGTGAGTATCCCCACACATGCCTTTTCCGCTCACCAGGGGCCACCCCAGAGTAGGAGAGAGACCACCCCTGATCAATAAGTTTGGTTCCAGAGCCAATGCTGTGTGTGGAGGTCAGACCAACTAGGTGAAGTTGGTACTTTTTCACCTCCTCTACAAGCTCCGGCTCTTTCCCCACCAGAGATGTGACATTCCACATCCCAACAGCCAGTTTCCATTGCAAAGGTCTAGTCCGTCTAAGTCCGTCCTTTTCGTTGCCGTGAGGGCATCGCACCTGGTCAAGGTAGAAGCGTTCACGTCGCGATCCCTGTCAGGTAGTACTTGGTATTGCCTGCGAATTCTACCAAACACTTCGAAGCCAAGCTGAAGGACGACGATGTCCAGAAGCTAGCCATCGTGCTTCGAAGAATCGCAAAGAAAGAAGACCTGACCCTCATTCTTCACCTTGCGGGTGGTGGCCCACAAGGCTGCTTCACGTATCCGTTTTGGGCTGGGCCCGACCAGGCTACGTGGGTCACCCAGCCACCAGGCGCTTGCCAATGGACACCACCCCCAGGCCTAGCTCCAGGGTTGGGTCCCGGTAACCCTAGTCTGGGCAGGGTTCTCATGATATTATTTCGAACCATCATGAAGGTCTTTGGTTGGCCGTGCTTAGTCTGGAACCTCCCCTCAGACCTGTTCGCCATGGGTGACCCTACCAGGAGTACTGGACTCCAGACGACATAGCTCTGAGGATCAGATGCACCATGGATTCAGTGCAAGACACTCAACTGCCTCAGAACTAGAACGGGACGATCAAAAGATGCTTTGGTCAGATGGGGCTACAAGACCGGCCCAACCACCTGTGAATGTGAAGAAGCAGACCATACAATGGAACACTGCCTTGTCTGTGCTCTACTACCCAACCTCTGCAGCTCAAAAGACCTTGCGGAGTTCAATGAAAATGCAAGGGGCTGTGTAAGGAAATGGGAAACTGTAATTTAACCATCGCGCTTCGAAGAATCACAAAGAAGAAGAAGCTCAGAGGTTAATTAATACATTAATTAATTAGTGTGTGTGTGGTTTTTTTGTTGTTGTCGGAGGAAACCGGAGAACCCGGAGTAAACCCACGCAGCACAGAGGGAGAGAGAACAGAACGAGGCGGGAATCGAACCACCTCGGGCAGGACCTTCTTTGCGTGCAACACGGACGTTACCGCTGCGCCACCCTGCCACCCATGGTTCTCAGGATATTGATGCTAGAAGCTGATTGGCCGAGTCCTCTCAGGAACCGGGGCGTGATCTCTGAAGCTCGCGATCGGGAGTGAAGCGCTCATCCCGTGGCGACACTTGACCGGACGCGCGTTTTAAAGGTTCACAATTATGAGCGATGCATGAGCGCAGACAATTTTCCGCATTAGCTGGCAGTGATTTAAAGCTGGTTGCTCCAAAGGTTTCCTATTTACAACGTTTCACACTTGCTCTCTCCCATCTCACCCCTCCGTTACAAAGAAGAAGGTTCCACTTTTTATTTTAAAAGATTTATTACGTGGGGGGGGGGGGGCAGATGCGACAAAAAAAACGAACGGTGGGATTTGTGGGAAAGTTGAAAAAGCCAAGTCGCCGCATTCTTGAGTTGTATTTCACTTGGAGAGGTGACAGCGGACGGGTAGTTGTTTAAACGAGTTTGTACCAAAAACGCGAGCTATGTGCGTCATGGGGTCGTTTGTAGTTTTGAAGACGCCGGTGAAAACGCTGAAGGAGAGGCAGCTGTGGTGCAGAGAAACGCGGCACCGTGGTCCTGCACAAACCTTAATGTCTGTCTCCCTGTCTTCCTGTCTGTGTCCCTATGTCTCCCCCTGTCGATCACCCTCCCTCCCTCCGTGTTTGTCCTTAAGGAAGTGACGGCCATCTTAGGGGACGCTGGCAGATTGTTGCCGCTCTTAAGATTGCCAGTTTTACGACCTTTCGGTGTTTTCGAAGCAGCCTTAATCATTGCTTTGGTTTTTATTAGTTGTTGTTTTTTTTTCCGTCGTTGTTGACATGCCGTTCTCTCCGCGGCCCTTGTGCAGCGCTTTGTGACCCTCGGGTGAAAGGCGCTATAAAAATGCTATTATGATTTCACTTGCATAACCTTTTCACATGATCTAAACCCTTAATCTAATTCACTACTTTATCCTGTACAGGGTTGCGGGGGGACTGAGCCTAGCCCGGCAAACACAGGGCGCAAGGCAGGGTTATGCCCAGGATGGGACGCCAGTCCATCGCAAGGCACTGGGGGCAATTTAGTCACCAGGTTAATTAACCCAGGTAGCAGCAGCATGTGTTTTGGACGGTGGGAGGAAACCAGAGTACGCGGAATAAAACCCACGAAGACACGGGGATAACATTAAAAATCCATACATAATAATAATAATAATCTACTTTTGTAACGCACGCATTTTCTCCGGGGGCGTTGCACCCGTTGATTCGGAGGCACAGAGCCCTGCTCAGTCGGTTTGTTGTGAGTCGGTGAAAAGGTGACTTTTTAAGAGTTTTTTGAAGGCTGTAAGGGACTGTGTTTGACGCAATAGGTGTGGCAGGCTGTTCCAGGTTGTGGGTGCCGCGACTGAGAAACGGCGTTTCGCGAAGGTTGTGCGTGAACGCGGTGTGTGGAGCAGGTGCTGTGATGAGCTGCGCAGAATACGGGATTTTGTTGATGCGAGTGGCTGGAGTAGTGATGCGAGGTATTTAGGGTGTCCTGTGTGGATAACGCGGTGGCAAATTATTGCAGTTTTGTAAGCGATGCGTTTGTGGATGGGTAGCCAGTGTAAAGTCTCCATGCATTTTGTGGTTGGTTAGTCGCACGCTTTGATGTTGAGGACTGCATGTGCTAGGTCATTCTGAAGACGTTGCAGTTTGGCGCTCTGTTGTTTCGTGATTCCCGTGAGTATTCCGTTGCAGTAGTCAAAGCGGCTGGCGATGAGGGTGCAGGCGATGGTCTGTGCTGTTTGTGTAGAGATTAGTGGACGAATTTGCCAAAGTGCTCGAAGGTGGTAATTGCAGGATCTGGTGATGTTGTTTATGTGGGTGCTGAAAGTGAGTGTGGGGTCTAGTGTTGTTCGCAGAATTTTTAGATGAGCTGAGGGTGCAATGTGAGAGTCGGCGATGTGGAGATGTTGCGGGAGTTGAGTATTGGCGAGGCGCTTGCTCGTGCTGATATATATTGTGACTGATTTATTGGGGTTGAGTAGGAGCTTGTTTTGCTGAAGCCAGTTCATTAGAGCTGTTGTGCAGGATTCCAGGTTGTTTGTGTTATCAGGTGAGACAACCCCCACCTCCCAGTGGTGCCAGCCGGTAATGCTGTGGTGCCTGCCTGAGCAGCCTCCACAGCGGCCAAGGGGGCTCTGGACGGGTGCGGGGGGCTGGTAACCCCCCCACCTTCTAACTATTTTACCAA
>JAZEWU010000021.1:3918264-3934170 GCA_036362915.1 Geotria australis
CCGGCCACGAAAATGGCGGCTGATGATGCCGACAGTGGTGATTATGATTGCTGCTCTTACTGATAATGACTTTAACCCTGATGATGATTTATGATCGGTTTAGTTTCGTAGAGTTGACGAAATATTAAACACTTTTTTAATTTCAGTGTCAGTATCACCTCGATCTCCAAAATAAAAGGTGTTCCCTTTGAAAGAAAAATAAAAATGTATTCAAAATATCCGTTATTTGTTTCCATATTATTGAGGGCGGCATAGCTCAGTCGGTAGGGACTTGGCTTCGTAACTGGAAGGGCGCCGGTTAAAGTCCCTACCCGACCATGAGTATTTGCTGCTCTCCAGGGCTCGCTTGAAAAATAGATGGAAATCTCGATGCTGACTTCCTGGTTAAATAAAGGATACATAAAAAAACTGATCTAAGTTTTTTTTTTTCAAAGCTGCAGGGAGCCACTGCAGACGGGCTAAAGAGCCGCATGCGGCTCTGGAGCCGCGGGTTGCCGACCCCTGCACTAGGCCAAAGGCGTGCCGCCCAGGTTAATTGCCCTGACTAAATTGCCCACGGTTGCCTGAGATGTTATAACCTACCCCTGACCGCTGGACAACTGTTAAAAAGAGCCACACAGCTCGACGGTTCCGTCCATCCATCCATTGTCAGAAACCGCTTAATTCTGTCCATGGTCGCGGTGAGCCGGAGCCAATCCCGGCAGACCCAGGGCGCAAGGCAGGGGCTATTATCCACGATGTTACGCCAGTCCATCAGAGGGCACTGGGGGCAATTCTGTCCGCAGGCTAATCAACCTGTGCTTCCAGCTAAAATAAAAAAAAAACTGACTTTGCTGAATGGTGAGAATATCCCATCAGCGGGCCTGTCTGTCCCCGCTCAGCGGAGCAGGAGGCCCGCATTCGGAGGTTTCCCGGTCATACATCACTCGGCGTTTCTGGTGAGTCCGCCGGCAGAGAAGGCAAGCATCTGACTGGGCGCTCTCGCTAAGGGGGCCCTTTGAATTGGTCACCCAAGGCGCTGGCTATCGAGCGGGGTCGATAACTTCATTAGACGCTGCCCGCCTATAGCTTTCACAGCCCGTTAGCCTGCAGGCCACTGAGCCTTACAGCGCACACAAGACAAAGACAAAGATCCCCCGTATAGCCGTAACAGACTGTTGGGGGCAAGTGCCGTTAGCGAGCACCTATGAAGGTCGACACGGCACACGAGGGGGGGTGAGTGACCAGCACCACGCCCGGCCGCCTTTGTCTCCCTAGTGGCGATGTTTTACACACCGCACTAGGTACTCATTTGAGGCTGAGTCGACCTAGGGGAGGCCCAAGACCGGTTCAGAAAATCGTCATTACTGTTGGTGGCCGTGAGCGGGATTCGAACTCGGGTCGCCAGATTCGTAGTCCAGCGCGCTAACCACTGGGCTACCGCTCCCCACAGCTACACACACACGCGCGCGCGCCTCTATAATATACCGTCTTCTCTGTAATACAGCCATTTGAGCCGCGAAGCTCCACGGAATTGCAGCTGAAGTTGTTGTTAGCTTACGAGCAGGGCGGGCTGTTTATCACTGTGTCCGCTGAGCCGCTATCGATTTTGTTGGAATAAATAAGGTCTGTTGGGGGGGGGGAGGGGGGAGAGACTCCGGGCTGCCCGGCTGATGGGTTATGGTCGGGGTTGGGGGTGAAGTGCACTGGGAGGCACGCGTGGGAGGTGGGTGCGGGGTGCGGGGGGTCATATTAACGACGATACAAAATAGAAAAAGACAATACCACGCCATCCATCATTGGGAAGGAGGCTCGGCGCGGTTTAAACGGGGTTGTCGCTTTCTGCTTAGTCCGTTTCAGCTCGATGCCGATGTATGTGGGCTCTGTGTCGGCACAAAGGCGTGATTAGCCCACTGTTCATGCCCGCTGTATACACACAGCTAGCTGCCATTGTGCTGTTTTGGTTGTGTAAAGCGCGCACTCGCTCGCTCACTCACGCGCCCGCGCGTCTCTGTGTGTGTGAGTGGGGAGCGGTAGCTTGGTGGTTAGCGCGCTGGGCTACAAACCTTGGGACCCGAGTTCGATTCCCGCTCACGGCCAACACCAGTGACGATTTTCTGAATCAGTCCAGGGCATCCCCCGCTAGGTTGGCTGAGCCTTCTAATGAGTACCTAGTGCGGTGTGTAAACATTGCCACCAGGGAGACGAAGGCGGACGGGCGTTGTCTTGGCCACCGCACCCCCTCGTGTGCCGTGCTGGACTTGAAAGGTGCTTGTCAACAGTACTTGGCCGGACAATCCATTAAGGCTATACGGGGGATCTTTGTCTTTGTGCTAGAGGGAAATTCATGATTCCCTCTCGCGGGCAACACCACTGACGATTTTCTGCACCGGTCCAGGCCTTCCCACGCTAGATTGACAGCCATATAATGAGTACTTGGTTCGGTGAGTAAACATCGCAACTGGGGGAGACAAAGGCGTCCGGGCGGGGTGCTGGTCACCCACCCCCTTATTAACCTCACTTGACCCTACCGTCTGTTACGGCTGTACCGGAGATATTTGTATAATAATAGGCTTTACGGAGGTTGCTACGTAAGAACGGGCGTTCGTAAGTCGGCCTTTCGTAACCCGGGGACTGCCTGTAACCATGGACTCGGGGGAACCTCAGCCGGGGAACCACAGAGCCGCGACCAATCACGTGCTGACTCGTGATTGCCGCCCTGCGCGTAAAACTCTTGACTTTGTTTATGTTTCCTTCGTCGTCTGTCCTCTCGCTCACGTTTACATCCAATGTAAAAGTGAATTGCCGAGCCGGAAGGCCCCTTTTATGAACTGGCCTGCCCAGTGTGTTATGCTTGCCACGTTACTCCAACTGGTGCCAATCAATTATGCAGGCTTGGCGGGGTTTTTTTTCGTCTTTCACACATGCCCTGCCTTTGTGGCGGCTTGACTTTGTTCCGCTTGTAAAAGAGATTTTAGCAAGAAAATCGGTTAAAATAAGTGCTTGTGTGGCTCAGGGGAGTCGTAATGGCCTTGTCAGATCACCGAACGGGCTTCGCCGAGATCCTGGGTTTGAATCCACACAGCCAAACCACCGACTCAACCACTTTATCAAATGTAGAAAAGTTGACGGAGTGGGAATGCAGCGGTTGGCGAACTGCGCCCGATGATGCTTCCAACGTGGTAGGCGAAAAGTCGCGAGGGAGAGAGGGAGATCGCTCGACACGGCTATCCCGAAAGAACACCTCTGAAACTCAACCGTCATGAATCGAGCCGTGAAAACCTACATCAGGAGTGGGATTTGAACCGGCAACTTTCAAATTGTGAATCGTACGCTCTACCCACCGTGCCACCCTTCCATATAAGACATGTCTTAAGGAGCACTTTACTATCGAAAACCGTGACCTTCCGTAATGGAGGCCACATTGTGTTTTTTTGTTTTGAGAGTCTTAAACTTAACCGCGGTGCTTTACCACCGGGTCCGACACCAAGTTTCGCGAAAAGTGCGGGTCCCACTAACCACCCCCCCTTAAACTCGTGAAACAATGTTATACAATTACACTTCCTTTGGCGGTAGTTAAAGCGCACAGTTTATGGCCTATTTAAGCGCTTTGCGACAAACGAGTTTTCCTTGTATTGACACGCAACAGTTATCGAGGCTGGCCTTCTATGGATCGGGCCCGGCTGGCGCGGTGTTAATTAAGAGTGTATTAAGGGCGAGATATACCGCCGCGACTCGCGCTTTAAACGCCACCGACACCGTCCGCGGCTGAAGCCTGACCACCGCATTGACCAGCAACTCTCCCTTTTAATGAGAGCTGCGCGGATTGGTCGATGACATTGGAAAATCGATGCACTCACTTTCCTTTTTGTGTGTGTGTGCCCGTGTGTGGCTCAGGGGAGCGGTGGCTCGGCGGTTAGCGCGCCAGGGTACAAACGTGGCGACCCACCCGAGTTTATATTCCTGCTCGTGGCCGACAGCAGTGACGATTTTTGTAACCGGTTCTAGGCCTCCCCGAAGTCGACTCAGCCTCCAAATGAGTACCTGGTGCGGTGTGTAAACATTGCCACTTGGGAAACTAAGGCGGCAGGGCGTGGTGCTGGTCACCCACCACTTCGTGTGCCGTGTCGGCCTTCATTGGTGCTACTCGCTAACGGCACTTGACCCTACAGTCTGTTGAGGCTGTACGGGGCATATTTGTCTTGGCGTGTTTACTCTCTCTTCTCTGGCGATACTAGGTGTGTGAACGAGCACGCGGCGATTGCCACTCTCACAGTCGGCTGTGACCGGAGATAATCTTGATGACCTCGGAACACTTGGATGCAAGCGGTTCGGCACGTTTGTGGGGCACACAGCGTGTTTCCCAAACTGGAGGCTAATCTGCTTCCAAGGCTGACGGTGCTTTTCGCAGCCCGAAGTCACCCTTGCCGCAGGATTACACTTCTGTCGATGGCATGATAATCCATCCATCCATCCATTTTCAGAAACCGCTTAATCCTGTACAGGGTCGCGGTGAGCCGGAGCCTATCCCGGCAGACACAGGGCGCAATGCAGGGGAATACCGAAGATGGGCCTCCAGTCCATCGCAGGGCGCCTGGGGAAATTTAGTCAGTACGCCAATTAACCTAGCAGCATGTTTTTGGACGGTGGGAGGAAACCGGAGTGCCCGGCGAAAACCCACGCGGACATGGGGAGAACATGCAAACTCCACACAGAAAGGACCCCGAGTCGGGATTCGAACCCGGGTCCTTCTTGCTTTGAGGCGGCAGCGCTACCCACTACTGTGTCGCCTGGCATGAAAATCGAGCGTTTCTTTCGGGATAGCCGTTTCGAGCGCTCTCCCTCTCTCCCTCGCGAGTTCCACGTTGGAAGCATCATCAGGACAGCTCTGAAGAGCAACCATCATGAATCGAGCCGTGAAAACCTACATCAGTACATTAATAATCGTATCAAATTTAAAACGCCTTTCACCCACAGCTCGCGGAGTACGGTAAGAATAAGACTAAGTGAATTCACAGCTGCTAGGTGGCTCAGGGTGAGAGCATTAAAGCTGAATCCACCGATATCCTGAGTTCAAATCTAGGTTCTGGCCACCACTGATTACACCGTGTTCGCAAGTGCACAGTACAGGTTAAAAGCCTAATTAATTGTATATGTGGTCTTAGAAGCAGTTTCTCTCGGCTTCAGCAAAGGCAGATTGGCGAAAGATGGTTTGGTTTATTTTTTTAAATAGTTTAACAAAATCTAATTTAGCAAAAATAATCGTAACTAAATACTAAAAAGCAATGCGTTTCCATCAAAAGACAAATTAGGCTACGGGAGGATATTTCAAGCCGGTTGTTTGTCACAATAATTCCCTGATGAACGCCATACAGCGGAAAACATCTACCTCACCGATTTTTGGCCGAACGTGGCCAAATTGGTGGAAAACAGCGGGAAAAAAAACTCAAGACGATATCATCAATTCAGTTGCAACGGGTCGGTGACCAACCCGCGTGGCGTTTGAGGTGAAGACATAGAAGTGAAACTCCGTTCCGTGTATCCAGATCTGAAGAGATTATGGGGTGGCAGGGTGACGCAGTGGTAAGAATTTGCGCCTCACGCGAAGAGCGTCCTGCCCGAGGCGGTTTGCTTCCCATCTCTGGCGCCTGGAGTTTGTCTGTTCTCCTCCTGTTCTGCGTTGGTGTCCTCCGGGTTCTCCGATTTCCTCCCGCAACTAAGAAAGACGCATTAATTAATTGGCCGACAACATCATCGTGTATAGGACGCGGTTGTCTGTCGAAACGTTGGCGCCGGCTAACGCGTTTCTGCCTTCCCCCACCCCCCACCTCGCTACGGTTTCCACATTCAACGTCTGCACCAGCAGTACGAGGCTTGCTTCAAACACTCGCTGGTGAATTGTCCAATATTTATTGGACAAAGGCCCTCTGTGTTGGATGCGGGTCCTATGTCAATGCGAATCTATATCACACACATAACACACACGCTACAATCATTAGGCGTCGTTGCGGAGATTACAACCACACAAAACAAATTAGCGGCACAATACGCCTCCTTCACTTACTTCACAATCTCACTTTCAAGCACGGCACGATTTGCATTCCAGCAGAGATACCTCCGGTGTCCTATCGGTGATTAAACCGGGGCGGACGCTACGAGCATCCCCATCAATAGCCCGTATCGCATTTCAACTTCCAGTGGGATGTTTCTGTTACAATGCTCTGTCAGAGCCAATACGCTCACAATTACACCGCCGCGTCTGATGCCGTGCCTCATTTATTCGCGCGCCTTTCTTTTATTTTTTATATATACACACACACATACGTCATTTTCTCACCAATTATACCCCGATTGTGCCGAAGCGTCAGGGGGCATAGAGTGAACTATCCATCCATCATTGAAAACCCCCTACAGACGACGTTAAGGGGGGGATCTGCCCCGGAAAGAAAACTGGCAGAGCGGCGGGCACACTGCTTCTTCACGAGAGGGTTTAGTGGCTTAATCAGCGGGCTGACACTGGCCGTGAATCGCTTGTCACAAAGGTTCCCTTCGCGTCCGTCCTCATTTTTACGTATGTCAGCTCTGGTCATCATTATCATTGTCGGAAACCGCTGCTTCCCGGACAACCGCAGAGTCGAGGCGCTGCTTCTTCGGATTGAGAGGAGCTAGTTGAGGTGGTTCGGGCATCTGGTAAGAATGCGCCCCGGAAGGCTCCCTCGGGAGGTATTCCAGACGTGGCCCACTGGGCGGAGACCTAGAGGCCGACCCAGGACACGCTGGAGAGATTATATCCTTCGGCTGGCCTGGGAACGCCTGGGAATCACCCAGGAAGAGCTGGAATTTGTTGCTGAGGAAAGGGATGTCTGGTCCACTCTCCTGGGACTGCTGCCACCGCGCGCGACCCTCACCAGGACAAGCGGTTTAGAAAATGGATGGATGGAATCCGCTCAATCCTGTAAAGCAGGCCAATTAACCTATACAGCAGCGGGTGCCTTTTTGTGTGGAGTTTGCATGTTCTCCCCGTATCCGCGTGCGTTTTCGCCGGGCACTCCGGTTTCCTCCCACAGTCCAAAGACATGCTGCTGCATAGGTTTATGGGCCTGCGGACTAAACTTCCCCCGGTGCCCTGTGATGGACTGGCGTTTCATCCTAGGTAAAGCCCTGCTTTGCGCCCTGTGTCTGCCGGGATAGGCTCCGGCTCACCGCGACCCTGTACAGGATTACGCGGTTTCTAAAAAATAAATCGATGGATGTCTTTGGACTGTTGGAGGAAACCGGAGGACCCGGAGGAAACCCACGCAGAATAGGGGGAAGAACACACACAAACTCCACACAGAAAGGCACCCGAGGTGGGGAATCGAAACCGCCTCGTGCAAGACAATTGTTTTCTGTGACGCTCAGATGTTACCACTGCGCAGGACAATTCACCTAAGCAGCAGCAACAGCAGTGGCAGCGTGTCTTTGGTTCTTTGGAAGTGATCTCACACGATCCGCGTTTCGCTCTCATCGTCCGTTGCGCCGCAGCGATGCACTTCACACTTTAAACGAAAAAAAACCACTCCAACGAGCTTGCGGCGCGGCGAGCCGAGAGGAAACTCAAACAGCCAACAGGGACGTCAACGTTCATCTAAAACTAATGAAAGCGGCGCGTAATTCTAACGTCCGTGACCTTAATTCCCTGTAGGAACTTCAGACGGGGCCGTGCGCTCCACCAATGGGAAACGATAGACATCGCTACCTATTAATGCCATATGGTGGTAGGAATGTGGGTACTTAACTTTTAACATTTTGCAAATAAACTAGCCCTTTTTTTTTCCTCGTCTTGAGCCATTTCTCTGCCTCTCGCTCGTACCTGTAATGGATCCCCTTGGGTCCGTTTTGGGGATCTTTATTGGGAGGACCGCTCCACATTAGGATGTTTTAAGACGGGCTGTGCACTGCGACTGCTTTGTAAAATAGGGGCAGTGTCTGCTTTCAAGTGGCGCGAGTGTTTGCGGGACAGACGGCCGAACCTTCATTGCCCGGGTGTAAGTTTCAATATCATAAACCTTTGAGACGCGAGACGCGGGGAGAGTTGTGCCCAAGGTACGCTAGTTGGACGACTTTAACGGGCACAGAGGCTGTGCTTGTGTATAAATGAAATGTTGCTCGGTGCGTTAATCCGTGCGTGCGTGTGTGTTATAGGTGGGAGCAGTGGCTCAGTGGTTAGCACGCTGGTCTACAAACCTGGCGACCCGAGTTCGAATCCTGCTCGCGGCCAACACCAGGGACGATTTTCTGAACCGGTCCTGGGCCTAGGTCAACTCAGCCTCAAATAAAGTACCTAGTATGGTGTGTAAACATTGCCACTAGGGAGACAAAGGCGGCCGGGCGTGGTTCTGGTCACCAACCCCCTCATGTGCCGTGTTGACCTTCATGGGCGCTCGCTAACGGTACTTGACGCTACAGTCTGCTAAGGCTATACGAGGGATCTTTGGAGTGATATTGTCGTGTAAAATGTGCTTTGCTGTCACCTTAGCGACCCGAGTTTGATTCCTGATCGCGGCCAACACCAGTGACAAATTACTGAACCGGTGCTGGGCCTCCTTTAGGTCGATTCAGCATCAAATAAGTATCTGGTGCTGTGTGTAGACATCGCCGCTGGGGATACAAAGACGGATATCGAACCCAGACTTTTCTTGCTGTGAGGCAGCAGCGCTACTCACCGCGCCACCGTGCAGCATTTGTGTTATAATCACTAGGTCTAACTTTCTAACAGTATTAATGTGAACTGGGATAAGTATTAATGTGGACTGGGATTAAGACACTTACATTACATTAAATTAAAGCTTTCAATACAAAACATTCGCGAGATAAACTTGTCGCGGAATTTTCCTCACAACCGTAATATTAATCTCCATAGTTGCTCATTTACAGCACTTGCCCCAAAAGCCAAAGGCTAATATAGCCGTGTGTTGCCTTTGTCTATACGTCGTGTGTCGAGTACAGTACATCTGTCGCTCTTCCGCCCTCTGTTGTTATCGGAGAACGATTACCTCCAACTGCTAGCCGTTCTGCTCACAACAACGGGCCGAAGCACCGGGGCGCCTAAAACGCAGCGCGTCGACACAGCGGGGGAGCACAGGTGGCGCATCTGCCAGTCATCTCGATCAGTCAGCCCCGTGGCACCCGGGGTCTCTCCCGTGACCTCCTGCCAGCATCGAGCCTTCTGCGTCTCCCCGTGACGGCCTCAAAGTGCACACGCGATGCGGTGAGGTCACCGCCACTTAGTGGCGAACGGCGGCGGCTGCTGCAGCTACCGCTGCCGTCTGTGTGCTTGTGATATCGTTGCAACGTGCATCGTGTTCTTGGGGATCAAGGTAGAAGCCTTCACGTCGCGATCCCTGTTCAAGTAATACTTGGTATTACCTGCAAATTCTACCAAACACTTCTCAGCCGTTGAGCTGAAAGACAACGATGTCCAGAAGTTCAACAGATGCCAGAAGCCCCTCGGTCTGGAGCAAGAAGAGAGGCCAATGCACGCCGTCTTTAAGGCTAGCACTGACACACACGTAGACACACGCAACAACAAAGAAAAACCAACGCAGCCACCCACAACAACAAAAACACAACTGCCACACGCGACACCTGGGCAACAACCCGAGGCGAATCTAGGCAAGGCAGGATTTACACGAACTGGGCCAGGAGTATGCCGCACAAAACAGACAATAAAAGCAACAAGAGCATGGCAGACAACACAAACAAACACCAGAGTTACAAAGAAACGAACCACCAACCAAAGAGAAAAGGAACAGATGAAAAATGTCAAATGTACAACAAATTAAAGCTAAATAAATACGAATAACACGGAGCTCTAGCTGGGTTCGATTCGCGCTTCACTTTGGTGGAATCATCGCGCTTCACTTTGGTGGAATCATCCTTAAATGAGTAGAACCTAGTGCGGTGTGTGAACATTGCCATTAGGGAAGCAAAGGCGAACGGGCGTGGTGCTGGTTACCCACCGTCTCATGTGCTGTGTCGACCTTCATAGGTGCTCGCTAACGGCACTTGCCCCCACAGTCTGTTAAGGCTATACGGGGGATCTTTGTCTTTGTTGTGGGGAGCGGTGGTGCAGCGGTTAGTGCGCCACGCTACGAACCCGCCCGCCTGAGTTCGACTCGCGCTCACGGCCCAACACGGTGACGATTTTCTGAACCGCTTCTAGGCTTGCCCTAGGTTGACTTAGCCTCAAATGAGTAACTACAGTCTGTCGTGGCTTTACGGGAAATATTTGTCTTGTCTTTGTTGTGGTGTTGGCCACCCACCCCCTCGTGCCTGCCTTCATAGGTGCTGCTCGCTAACAGCACACTTGCCCCAACAGTCTGTTATGGCTATACGTGAAAGGCGCTATATAAAATGCTATTCATTCATTCATTTTCAGAAACCGCTTAATAAAATGCTATTATTATTATTATACGGAGGAGCGTTGCGTTTGTTGTGGGAAGTGGTAGTGTTGAAGTTACCGCGCTGCGCTACGCCTCCCGCTCACGGCCAACACCAGTGACAGTTTTTCTAATTCTCTAAACAGGCTGCCGGGCCTCCCCTAGGTCGACTCAGCCTTCAATCAATACCCGGTGCAGTGCGTAAAACATCGTCACTGGGGGTGACAAACCGTGCCGGGGGTGACGATCATCCCAACTTCATAGGCGGCCACGTGCAAACAGCCTAACGGCACTTGACCCTACAGTCTGTTAAGGCTGTACGGGGGATCTTTGGTTGTTGGCCGCAAGGCAGAGATTGTGGCAGCGTCCCCGTCGCTCACCGAGAGCGTGGCGCCGCCCGTCCTCCCACGCGCATGCATGTTTCATGATGCCTCCTTTCTCACCCCCCACTCCAACTCCAACTGCAAGCACACCTCCCCCCGTCCCCATAGATGTCAAAGTAACCCTGGTTTAGAACGATGCCACGCACGGCCGTAATTATACCGATGTCACTGACTTACCTTGGAAAGCGTCGCCGGGCCCTGAGAATTGTCGTCAGGCGAGACCCCCGTGTTGGGGAAATTGTTTTGGTAAGGACTAGCAGAGTGCCAGCCCCACGGGCAGACTTGTCGCGAGCGTGCCACGCGTTATTACGACGTCAGTTGGCGGAAGAGTGCTTAAGAGTGTTAAAGTGGGAAGTTAAAGCTGAAATGTGGTGCTAAAGTTGCAGAAGAAGTAATCAATACGTTGGAAGCAACGGTGAAAGAAAACGTAAAAGCTTTGGCGTTCTGCAGAATGACGTTGCGCAGATAAAATGAAGACTCACCGCGACTCTGTACAGGATTAACCGGTTTCTGATAATGAGATGAGATGAGGATTCGAACCCGGTACCCTCAGTGCGGACACACATACATACGAACATTCGCTCAATTATGTATAGATGACTATTGCGTAGGTTTGATTTACTTGTGATTGTGCAGTGCAGCTTCGAGAGTGAGAAGCTCCCAGCATGCAGATCGAGACCTCGGACCGACCCGCAAACAGAGCGGGGAGCGTTTATTACCAAGCGGTCCTTTACACGTGGAAGGGAACTGGAGTGACCAGTTTGTGGCCCTTTTGGTTATTTTATCTGGCCTTCATGAAAAATAAGTTGTGCACCCCTGCCTTAAAGAATGGCAAAATAAACACTTTAAAATTATTGCTAATTTGTGGGGCTGTCATGTGTGTCAGGATGGGCCCATAAAGGCTATACATGCCAGGCTATGTCACGTGCTCAGCCAACATTGCTGTCATTAAACTACGATTTAAAAAACAGGGGATTGATGGTTTTGTCTTTAATCAAGTCAAATCAAATTGTCCGCCAACCAGTGAGCAGACATCAGCTGTGGCCAGGAATTCAACATAGGAATTCAACACAGGGTTCATAGGGCAGTGCGCTAACCGCTGCGCCGCCGCTCCGCCGCCGCTCCGCCAGATATCGTATGGCCGGAATTCCAGCTCCAACATCTCTCTTGCTGCGCTGGGATCGTAACACGGTGAGCTACAATGTCCACTCTTCCAATACTTTGGCAAATGTCTCAGACTTTCCGATGGCTGCCAAAGAGCCTAACACCAGTGTCAGCCTCTTGTACTTGCGTCATTGCCAATGGACTATGCCGAGCTTCATAACTGCCATCCAAAATGTGTATTTCTCCTCTTGGCCGGCAACATTTTCCATTGTATTCGTGTTAATTAAATGCATCGCGTTTTGTAACAGCCATGCCTAGCATTGCAGATTATATAATAATGTCCCGCACACTGTGAATACGTCCAGGCGGCTGCTGCTACTAATTCAGCAAATGTTTGTGTAACGTTGTTTCTTGTTCCCTTCCTGCTGTTTGTTGCACCATGTCATATTAAGCCATCTCGCGATCAATGGATCGGCATTTGAATTTAGTGGCAGGGAGAGAGCAGCGAGAGAGACATTATGGCAATAATAATTATAACGGTAATAAAAAGGCATCGATTTCCTTCGAGAATGGCCGGCGAGCACTGTTTGCGAGAGTGATGAGTTATACAGGAAGGATGGCGGGCCAACGGGAAAGCGGCTCAAAATGGGCTTTATATTCTGACCGTTATGGGATTCATGCTAAAACCGGTGTGGAAATCACGCTTGCTTAGAAGTTAGAGCGTATGAATCGCACCTTTAAAAACGTCGGAACGGGATCGTCTCTTTAATATCAGCACACAATCTACAAACTGAGACGCGGAGGCCCTGCGTTTACGTGTGCTCGTGGGCTTTATATGGCTTTCCTGGTTTCCTCTCAGAGATGGTAGATGTTTATATTTACAGCAGAAAATACCCTGTGAGGCTTGACAGCTCTGAAAGCGGGATTCCTGCGATACAACAAAAGTGTGAAATAATTCGTATTTATATAGACTCTCCTCGACTTACGACGGAGTTAGTGTCCGATGACCCCGTCGTAAGTACATTTGGTCACCGCAAACAAAACTTGAGTTCTCATCACACGGCTTCGGTTAGCCGGCGCCAACCTGCATGACACCGCGTGCTATATATTATAGTGCTATCTTCCAATTAACTAACGAGCGTTTTAAAGTTGCGGGAGGAAACCGAAGAACCCGTAAAAAACCCTACGCAGAACAGGGGGAGAAAACACGCAAACTTTTCGCACAGAAAGGAGCCCGAGGTGGTTCGATTCCCGCCTCGGTCAGCACTTTCTATCTGTGCAGCGCAGATGCTACTGCTGCGCCACCCTGCATCTCCACCGCAGCGTGGATGTCGGACTGGGTTGAGTCGATGGAGTTGGGTCGAGCCCGACGTCACTTGAGCAGAGAAGACACTGTACACGTGTTTGGCGACGTGTGTAAGAGCGCGCGCTGGAAGCGATAGCATGCACCGTACATAGCGCCCGCTTAATAGCGACACGGATATTTACATGATTTGGTTAGTGCGTGTTGCGCATTAAACCGACACTCCAGCGTGCACTTTATTTAATTATACTCTTTCCGTGCATATAGGTTTACGCGCGCGCGCTTTTACATTAACGAAATAGAACATTGCGTTTCGTGATATTGTTGCGTCGCAGTCGAGCATATTTAATGTGTAATAATCTACATTAATACGTGATGCGGTCGCGCGATTCATCGGTGCTTTTAATCCCTCTTTAATCCTCACATTAAATATATTTGACGATATTTTGTAAGATCACTCTCTCTGCGCAGGATTGGGTGTCCCCTCTTGTGTGAGTGAGATTTCTCTTAATCCGATTCCCTCCCACAATCAAAATACGTTTCGTAAAGGACTGGGCCAAACATCCCAGGTAGAACCGCTCAAGAAAAAAATATTCTCAAAGATGTATGTTTTATCCAGATTTCTACAAGACGAAATTAGATCAAATTAACATGACTATGCAGTCGAGAAACGTGTTGTTTGCGACCACCTATTAAGGTAATTTAAAGCAGATGTGACCAGGTAAGACAGTGTAATTATTACTGAAAATATCACCGTTCCGTATTTCAGAACACACTACTAAAAATCCCATTTGGGGTGTTTTGAAACGTTTACCAATGCATACAATATATACATCACATGCTACAGTTAGGAGTTCATTATTTAGCAACTATTTACGTGTTGTGCAACAATGTCGATTTCTCACGCGAGACAGTTGTTTTTGGACTGATTTTCATTTGCGTCGTTGCGGTAATTTATTTGTTTTGCGCTTGTAATGTTGTTGACCCTGGTAGGTCTTGCAAATCAGACTCACCTGGTCTCTTGAGCGCTCACCTGAGTAAACTGAATAAACATGAAACCTGAGACACGTGCATGATTTGGACGTTAGATAACCGCCAGGTGTATACATACACAAATGTATCATGTTTATGCATACACAGTAACTGCAGCATAGACTTCCATACCTCGATTTAAAGGACTGATAGGAGGGAAAGTGTGTCCAAAAGTCCGTTAAATCCGTATGCTTATATGCTGATCGTAGACACAGAGTAATGCCTGTATATTCTAATAACCTTCATATTACGAACACCATAAAACAGAGTAATTCAAACGTCTAAAAGCAGCAATTAAAACATGAAAACTAAATTTAAAAATAGTTCCACTATTGTACTGAGGTAAGTTTTCACGGTTCGATTCAAATGCAGACTACTGTCTCGGAAGTAGCAACCAGCGTCCGTTGCTTCAGAAGTCCGTTGAACAGAGGTTAGGTAAATCGAGGTTTCACTACAACAAGATAATTAACAAACATATTGTTTTGTTTATTAAACAAACTGGGCTGACTGCATAATTTGCGGCCACTGTCGGTTTGTGGGTTTTGCTGTCTACTAATACCTACAGACAAAGATCCCCCGTATAGCCTTAAGATATTGCAGGATCAAGTCCATCCACACATGCACAGACACGAAGATATTTACAGTCACGTGCACGCGAAGACACGCAGACACAAGCACATACCCATACAATTCACACGTATACACACACTCAGGCAGCCACGTATGCAGTTGTATAGACTCGTTCTCACATACCGCATTATAAGACGCTGTGGAAAGTAAGACGCACCACGAACTTGCGTGTCCCGGTGTCACTGAAGTGACACAAGTATTGACACAAAGACAAAGATGCCCCGCATAGCCTTAACAGACTGTAGGGTCAAGTGCCTTTAGTAATAATAATAGCATTTTATAGAGCGCCTTTCACCCGAGGGTCACAAAGCGCTGCAGAAGGGCCGCGGAGAGAACGGCATGTGAACAACGACAGAGAAAAAAAATCAATAAAAACCAAAGGAACAAAAATTAAATGATTAGGGATGCTTCGAATAGCGACCACCTTCTTCTTCTTTGCGATTCTTCGAAGCACGATGGTCAGCTTCTGGACATCGTTGTCTTTCAGCTCGGCCTCAAAGCATCCTTAATGATTAAATTTTTGTTTCTACCTATTTACACACACACACAGAGGATTATTATACTCATCCTAACTCTATTTTGCATAAAACCCGGGGGGGTGGGGGTTGTAGAGTGGGGGGGGGGGAGTGCGTATTATAATGCGGATTACAGAGTAGGGTGCAGGTTACATTTTATTTAACAGGCACGTGCAAAACAAATGTACACACAGTGTCCCGTTACCCCGGCAAATACTGTTCATGCATCCATTCCAATGGTGCGTTTTAAAGCAGCGCTTTGTGACCCTCGGGTGAAAGGCGCTATTATTATAAATAATAATAATAAATAATAATTTACATTTATAACGCGCGCATATTCATTCACGGTCGAAGGAACTCATTCGACGACAGAACGACTCATACACGTTCATACACGTGCGTGGACACGTGTCAATCCGTGCCTGCCGTGACACTTTGAGAAGGAGACTCACACACGGGCCAACGCAGGCACACACAGTCATGCATGCGGCACTCCATGTACATTATACGCAGCTTTTGGGATTGGATTGCAACCCCCA
>JAZEWU010000021.1:3948940-3960381 GCA_036362915.1 Geotria australis
TTCCGTGAGAGGACCATGGCCACAGATTTGGAGGTGCTGACTCTCATACCTGCCGCTTCAAATTCAGCCGTGAAACGCTCTAGTGCCCGTCGGAAGTCACAATCGGATGAGGCGAGAAGAACAACATCATCTGCAAACAGCAGCAATGCCATCTCGACACCACCAAACTGGACACTCGCCATATCCCGGCTGCGCCTTGAGATCCTGTCCATGAAAATCACGAACAGGAGCGGAGACAAGGCACACCCTTGGCGGAGACCAACGGCCACCTTGAACGGATTCGACTTCATGCCAAGGATTCGGACACAGCTCTCGCTCTTGGAAAACAGAGACCGGATTGCTCTCAAAAGAGACACCGGCACCACATACTCCCGCAGCACCTTCCACAGTAAATCTCGGGGCACACGGTCATATGCTTTCTCCAGATCTACAAAGCAATTGTAGACTCGATTAGCAAAGCGAAGTACGAAACTAACATTGCTGTCTTGTTGTGGTGCAGGTTGCATTTGAAAGTGACAAGATGTACGGCGGTGTTATCGTATACAGCATAACGATGGGTCCAGTTTATAACGTGTGCGCAATTTGTACGGCAAGAGCATATCGGTGGCCTCTGCTCAGTTAAAGACCGACTGAGGTGAGCAGCATTTTGTAAGGGAGCCTCACGTGACCGATCAGCTGTCTCATCGCGCCAGGGAGTGGAAGCGAAACGTCGTGCAGGTTCATTTTAAATTCAACGTTTTAGTCTCGACCTGCGCGCAGCTCGCATCTAAAACGTCTCGTCCATCTGCGACCACCATCACCACCACTACGACCCACACTGCAGCCACAACCGCCATCACCACCGCTATGACCAACGCCGCCACCACCACAACCGCCACCAACGCCACCGGGCGGCCGTTGTCTTCGCAGCTGGAGGCCATGCGCTCCGAGGTGGAGGCCCTGGTGGCTGAGCAGGGCTGCCTGGTGCAGCAGCTGCAGCAGTACGGCACGGCCGCGGGCCAGCTGCAGACGGAGCGGGATGAGCTGGACCGACAGTGGCTCGTCCACAGCACGCTGCTCGACCGCGTGCAGCACCAGGTGAGGTCGTCGCGCGGGACCGAGGTGCCGCCACCCGCCCAGTGGCCCGCACGGGGCCGCCGGTGGCAGTGCTGTTGGCAAGCGGCCCCCGTGAAAGCAAAGAAGACAAAAGGTGCCTCGTGTGGCCTTCAACGGAGTGCTGTTAGCGAGCAGCACCTATGATGCGTTGTATCCTCTCACTACAAACTGTCATTGTTTTTTCCGGTTAATGTTTATGGTTTTTTATTATTTGTGACTTCCTGGTACACACATAAACTTGCTAACTCACCCCGTTCTCCCGTGTCTCCTTGTCCCTGTGTCTCCCTGTCCCCGTTGTCTCCGCGTCCCCATCTCGAGCACATCGCTCACAGCAAAGTCTGCGCCCTGGGCCAGGGGTCGCAAGTCACCACTGACGGGTCACATGTCTCCAACGAGGGGTCGCAGGTCACGGCGGAGGAGTCATCGCAGGGCAGGGAGAGGAGGGAGGGAGAGGGGGTCCCCGAGAGAGGGTCCCCGAGAGAGGCTGGCCCCCTCGGGGCCCTGCACGAGAGAAGGTGAGTTAGACAGTAGTGGAGAGAGGGTGAGTTAGTCATAATAATACTAATTTAAATAATTTTACATTTATAATGCGCACATTCATTCAATGTCGAAGGTATTCATTCGACGAGAGAACAACTCAAAGGCGCGAGGAAAACGCAGAGGTGGAGGAGGCAGCCAGGTGGTTTGCCAGCGCCAACGTATTGCCGCACACTGATTCCTATATGTTATGATTTTATCGACCAACTAATTAATGAACATTTTTTTTAAGTTGTGGGAGGAAACCGGAGAACCAGGAGGAAACCCACGCAAAACAGGGGGAGAACACACAAACGCCACACAGAAAGACGCCCAAGGTGGGGATCAAACCCAGGTGCTTGTTGCTGTGAGGCAGCAGCGCTACTGACAGTACCACCGTGCTTCCCAATAGAGTAATAAAGCCATGGGAATCCGTAACCATCATGATATGGTGATTATTGATCCTGCAGCCAAAAAAAGACCCCGCCTCTCTCTCCATGGCTCCTATGCTGTGAGCACCTCGTCTATGAGCTCATCGTCCTGGTTGGTGGGGAGGTGCTCGCAGATCTGGACGGAGAAGGCGATGGCGAGGGCATACGGACACGGGGCGGCCGTGGGCACGCTCCTCTGCGAGTCGGAGCGCAGACGGCGCAGGAAGCGGTCGTAGAATCCTTTCCCGCGGCCGAGGCGACGTCCGTCGCGTGAGAACGCGAGGCCAGGGACGATGAGCAGGTCCAGCCCTCCTGTGTGAAAACCACGACATCAACGGTGACAGTAACGAGTGAAGTCAGAGTAGTCCATCCATCCGTCATCAGAAATCGCTTCATCCTGTACAGGGCCGCGGTGAGCCGGAGCCTATCCTCGCAGACACAGGGCGCAGATAGATGTTTATTATTACAACAGAAAAATACCCAGTGAGCTTACAAGCTCTTTACGGAATTCCTGCGACACAACAAACACAGGGCTATAACCAGGGGCAATTTAGTCCTCAGGCCAATTAACCTATGTAGCAGCATGTTTTTGTACTGTGGGAGGAACCGGAGTGCTCGGCGACAACCTAAGCAGACACGGGGAGAACTCCACACAGAAAAGCACCCGAGTCGGGATTCGAACCCGGGACCTTCTTGCTGTGAAGCGGCAGTGCGATTCACCACGCTACCGTGCTGCCCCAAGTCAAAGTATTTTCCTGCTCCAATAGGCAGTGCTTGCGACCTTGAGCCAGCTGGGAATGTTAGAATCCTATGGGAGGGCCATGTCTCTCCAAAGGAGACCCAAGTTTGATTTCCCTGCAAAGCAATCGTCATTTTGTCAACCCCAAAGCGGAGACAGGCCAAGTGAAACCCCAACCTGGATTTAAACTCGCAAACCTAATGGATGTTCTCGTAATATAATACAAGAATCAGAGCCTTTTGTTTAACATTACACAGAAAAAAGCATAATGTAAAAATGTGTAAGGTTTATTCAAAATATCCTAGTATTTTTAAACCCGTGCTGTTGTGTTCCAGTCCATGTATATGCCAACACCAGGGTCTGAGAGAAACGGCATTTCGATCCTTTATATGCCCTGTACATATGGCAGAATGTACAATAAAGTTGAATTGACTTGAATATACTTTGTTAATAAAGTGGTTAACTGAAGTACAGTTATTTGGTGTAACTATCATTTTCTCATGGGCGGCACGGTGGCCTAGTGGGTAGCGCTTCCGCCTCACAGCAAGAAGGTCCCGGGTTCGAATCTCGGCTCGGGGTGCCTTTCTGTGTGGAGTTTGCATGTTCTCCCCGTGTCCGCGTGGGTTTTCGCCGGGCACTCCGGTTTCCTCCCACAGTCCAAAAACATGTATAGGTTAATTGGCCTGCAGACTAAATTGCCCCCGGTGCCCTGTGATGGACTGGCGTCCCGTCCTTGGTATAGCCATGCCTTGCGCCCTGTGTCTGCCGGGATAGGCTCCGGCTCACCGCGACCCTGTACAGGATTAAGCGGTTTCTGAAAATGAATGAATTAATGAATGAATCATTTTCTCATGTTAGTTACGGATATTGCTGGTATACCGTTTTATCGGCCTTCTTGCTCTCTAAAATATCGGTATTAGATAGATGTTTAGTATTACAGAGGAAAAATACCCAGTGAGCTTGCAAAATCTTTACGGGATTCCTGCGACAATAATTTAAAATATATACAAGATTCATATATTGTTCTCTATGTGCATCCACGGCTCTCTATGCAAGTCTCTCTTAGCATTTTAAACCATGAATAATTCTGTGGGTCCCCGAAAGTTCATGAGTCTCTATCATGGCTTAGTATACCACTAAACGTTTCCCAGGTATCTGGTAGATTGGAGCAGGCAACTAATAATAACCACAGTCATAGGCAAAGTACGTATACTGGATATGGTGTGCTGGGTGAAAGCAAGCCCTTCCCTCTGGTCTCACCGCTCTGGATGGCATCTTCCCGGGAATAGTCGTCCATCGCGGGCTGTGCGATTTTCCACGGAGTCAGCGGAAGCGAGAGCACGTCCTCCATGGACGCCACTCTCAGCAGCTCCATGTCTGGTGGCGCTGATGCTGCTGCTTGTGGTGATTCTGGTGACTCTGATGACCCAGCCTGGCTCGCTGCGGCCCCGTGGGCATATCGGGGTACGAAGCAGGCTGCCCCGTGGAGCAGCGCGGATTCCAGGATGGCCGCAGTGTCAGGCTCGTCCGGAAGGCTCAGGTAGATGCCGATGCGACGCGCCGCCAGAAATCTCGGGTGAGAGGTCACCTGATTGACGTCGATTGGCAGAGTTGCCGCGATATCGTTATTCATGATATGATAAGATATAAATGTTCACGAATGTCGTGATAAATATGTAGAATGGTGGAACAATGGTAACGCTTGTGTCTCAGCAAGAAGGGACAGAGTACAATTCCCAACTGGGCTCTTTCTCTGGGCTCTTTCTTTTTTTCCATCGCAAAAACAAGACCCAACGGACTGGTGACCAAGACACGGGCCCCGCTCTGCTGGAGTCCCTGAACACTGCACGAAGACAATGTTGGGAAGCCTGGCAGCTCCTCTAAAACCTAGCTACCTTTAAACCACCAAAAACCACCGCGGGTGCTGTACGGGAGTTGTTTCGCTTTCTTGCTAACAACCGCCGTTCGCCACTAAGTGGCAGTGACGTCTCAACAGTGCGTGTGCCAGGCCAGGTGGATTTTGAGGCCACACGATGTGTGAAACGCTCACCGCCAGGTCACAGGACAGACCCAAGTGACATGGGCCGACTGACTGAAATGACTAGCCAAGGCATCACCTATGCTCCCCACTGTGCCAATTGTCTGGGTTTTATCCGCCCGGCGCTCCGCTCGTTGTTGTGAGCGTTGTTATTGGAGGGCGACTGCCTCCAACTGCCCAGTAGCGTCCTTCACGGACCTTCTCCACAAAGGTCGATCTTGACACGCTATTACCAGTCATCGGCAAGTCCAATCAGCTCCACATCCTTCTGCACCACATCAGTCCATCTCTTCTCCAGCTCATGCTGTGCTCGTTAAGCCCCCTCTATCCGACCAAACAGATGCTGATTGTGCATCCGGTTGCTAACGGCAACTCACCAATTATCAACCAAGAACTCAACAATGGTACCTCCCTGCCGCCTCAAGTCGCCATCGCGTGATCGTCCTGTCACAATTGTGTCGCAGGAAACCCGCTTGCAGAACTTGCAAGCTCACCAGGTAGTTTCTGCTGTTGTAATAATCAACATGTCAACCATCCTATAATCTCACCCAAATCTGGAAGAACACTAAAGTCTTTCACGTTTTTGAAACAATACTGCCATGAGCTTCAAGCTACAGTCAATACCTTCCATGAGCAACCTTAGGATACCAACTAGAATTAAAATGTATGCCAAGCTGTGATTGCAAATCTTGATATGTGTTTGAAATGTTGTTCACTAACTGAACTTGTTCACTCCCTTAATGTGAAATAAGCTACCAATAATAATTTTCCCATCGCAATGTTTAACTGTTTAACTACCTTGTGTTTTTAATTTGGTCACTTATGTGCAATTCTGTGTGTAAATGGTTAATTTTTGTTTTGTTCATTTGTTGTTGTTATATGTTTTTGTCATTTCGCGTGTTTGTTGTGTCGCAGGAATCCTGTAAAGCGCTTGCAAGCTCACTGGGTATTAACGTCTATACATCTTTCACTCCTGAGCCCATTTGCTACCATCGCCTTACAGCGGCCATTCTCAACTGGAGGGTCGCGAGCGCCACCAAGGGGTTCGTGGAGACCAGACCCAAGTGGGCCTTGAGGTGCATAAGGTTGAGAAGCCCTAGGTTAGGGCACATGTCCGGCGTCCCTCCCCCAGGTCCCACGCACCCGTCTGGTGAGCTCGAGCTGCTGCCGCCCGCGCTCCTCGGCCGCCAGTGCCGCCAGCGCCGCCTTCACTTCGCGCCGCAACGTCGCCTTCGTTGCGTGCACGGCCATCATCACGGCGGGTAGTTCTGCTGGGAGAGCGCGGCGCGTACTGGGGAGAGCGCGTTAGGGAGAGAGCGCGGGAGAGGGGAGAGAGAGCGGGAGAGGGGAAAGAGCGCGGCAGCGAGAGGGCCCGGCGCGTGTTGGAGGAGCGCGCTTTAGGGAGAGAGCGTTGTGCGTGCTGGGGAGAGCTATATCGGCCCCGCGAGCGGAGGCCGCGCCCACTGGCCCGAGGCGGGCGCCGCTGCCATTGGCTGCAGTGGCCGCCGCCTCCTCCACCTCGCGACGACGGGTCGTCAAACCCCCTGCACAGCCCACCCGAGGGACCGCGGACATTTACTCGGACAAAAAAATCCTGGTTACTTCTTCTTCTTTGCGATTCTTCGAAGCGCGATGTTAAATTACAGTTTCCCATTTTCTTACACAGCCCCTTGCATTTTCATTGAACTCCGCAAGGTCTTTTGAGCTGCAGAGGTTGGGTAGTAGAGCACAGACAAGGCAGTGTTCCATAGTATGGTCTGCTTCTCCACATTCACAGGTGGTTGGGCCGGTCTTGTAGCCCCATCTGACCAAAGCATCTTTTGATCGTCCCGTTCTAGTTCTCAGGCGGTTGAGTGTCTTCCACTGAATCCATGGTGCATCTGAGCCAGGAGGGAAGTCTTCAGCAGGTGGGATTCCCATGCCAGTTGCAGGAGGGTCACTCTCAAGCTTTTCCGTCCAGAGCTGGCGTCTGGTTTCCCCTCGAGATGTTGTTAGGGGCTGCACATGGCTGAGGAAGCTTCTTCTTGACTTCAGTCGTTGGGCCGGGGGTTGACGTCCATGAAGGAGGTGGCGTTCATCGCTAGTAGCCTTTGTCATCTCGACTCGACTGGCCACTTCCCGTCGGATATCAGCAGGGGCAATGCCAGCGAGGAGGTACAGGTTGTTTGTGTGTGTGGGTTTCAAGCAGCCAGTGATCAGGCGGCAGGTGTTGTTCAATGCCGGGTCAAGTTTCTTGGCATGGGTTGACCTCTCCCAGACAGGACATGCATACTCCGCGGAGGAATAGCACAAGGCCAGAGCAGTAGATCTTAATGTGTGTGCTGTGGCTCCCCATTTGGAGTTGACCAGTTTTCGTAGGATGTTGTTTCGGGAACCCACTTTCAATTTGGTGTTTTTGACGTGCTCCTTAAAGGAGAGAGTGCGGTCCAGGGTTACTCCAAGGTAGACAGGGTGCTTACGGTGCTCAAGTGGTGTTCCAGACCATTTGATGTTACTGAATGGAAATGAGAATTCGAATACCCTGTTTTGCGCAGGCCGCACGGTGGCGTGCCTGTCTGTGTGGCGTTTGCACGTTCTCCCAGTGCCCGCGTGGGTTTTCGCCAGGCACTCCGGTTTCCTCCCACAGTCCAAAGACATGCCACTGCATAGGTTAATTGGCCTGCTGACTAAATTGCCCCCGGTGGCCTGTGATGGACTGACGTCAGCAGCAGTGGCCTATCTAGGATATGGCAGGTATGGCGCGTGCCCTGGGCGCCACTGAGCAGTTTCTATTAAAGTCAGACAAGCCACCCTGGGATAGTGAAAAAAATAATTTTCTTCAGATGCCCTTCATGTAGTGCCATCATTTCTTAATTAAAATATTAACGAGCTTGACTTATATTTTTAAGCAGATATTACAGTAAAGTTATCTAAAGGATGGGTGTCAGATGTTTGGACAGGGACGCAATTTCAGTGCTTGCCATCGGCGCTATTTTCCGTAGATACGCCCCTGTCCTGCAGCGACTATGGGCTGTGTATACAATGTGTACTGTATTTTACTTGTTACTTGAAAATACAGGAAGGAGGCGAATTGTTTGCTTATCTATTTTGAGCAAAACAAGTCACACACAACCAATTTGTTAAACTGGACAATTTCACCAGAATGATACTACGACAATATATGTGATGTGTACTGAAGTCTAATGCCGTTATTACAATAGCTTACATCTTAACAGAGAGTGGCAGGGTGGCACAGTTTCGACACTTGCAACTCGCTAAACCCATGGCCTGGGTTAAATTCCACTCAAGCTGTGTGAAGATTGTAAGTCCTCCCAGTTGTACATGGATTTACTCCCATAGATAAATAAGAGATAATTGCATTGGGCTACATGTCCCAAAGCTAAAGATACAAAATAACCTGCAAATTACTCAATTGGGAATACACACAGCAACATCGCCCCCTACTGCAAAAACGTGGTAGGATCCTGCTTGAAAAATACTTCCCTGGTTAAACAAGTGTAGTGATAATATGAACACTTGTAAACTTTGTCTTGTCATAGTGTTATGTCAGTATAGTCAATTACATTGGCACTTTGACATTTGGTGGGGTAGTCAGTTATGATTGACACTGTCTTCCTCTTTATTTTATAACTTTTTCAGCAAAACACCATCAACAAATTATATTTTAAGAGACAACAGGTTTTGGCTGTCGTCGTAAACACCGAGGTGAAGACAGTTTGACACAAGCGCACGTGACACTATTTTGTATCTTTATTCTCCATGTGCAGACCAGAGTGAGCTGCGATCTGCACCGGTGGCTTACAGCTCGCGAGGACGCAGAGGCAGGCACATGTTATAATAGACACTCCGTTCCCAGAAATCAGGTCCCTTCCACCCACACCAACCCTGCAGGAGTAATGGGCACAAGTAAAAAAAGAGTCAAAGTGATTTCCTGCGACAAATGAACATTAATATTGAACTCACCTGTTTACAGCCCTTAGCTGGTGGTGTCAATACGACATTGCTATGACAGGGGCGAGTCTCTCCATGACAACTGATGTTGACTTCCTATTAAAGTGGTAGTTAATTTATCGAGCCCAAAGGGATGATTCACTGTTCAACCCCTGCACATCCTTCTGATTGCGAACAACTCGTTCTGTTGCCGAGCCACCTGTCTGACCACGTGAAACTACTCTAGACATAGAGAAATCTCCACACTCCATGTATGGAGCCTGCCACACTTAACATCCTTCAGCATTTCAACGTCACTTGTCTGCAAGTGATTGAACATACGTGATGTGGCACCATAGTTTAGTCAATACATGTGAATGCGTGTGGCAAGACTATAATAATAATAGTATTTATAAAGCACCTTTCACCCGAGGGTCAAAAAGCGCTGCACAGGGCTGCGGAGAGAACAGCAATTTATAATTTAACATCTCACGATCACTGTCTGGCCGAGTCAGTGGAGTTGTCTCAAACTCTAAGAGTATCTGTTAACAGAAACCGCAAACGTTGCAAAACCATAACCGAACCGAAATGTTTCTGCTGGTGTGCTGCAGCGCACCTTGTCCTGTACGGTGGCCAGGTCCTCTGCCCCAGTGTAGTGGGGGTCCAGCACTAGGAATCGGATCTGTCCTGAGCTCTCACTCCACGCCACCCCCACGATGGTGTGTGCCAGCAGCCCTCCGCCTGGGCCACACACACACGTATATATAGGGGATCAAGGTAGAAGCGTTCACGTCGCGATCCCTGTCAAGTAATACTTGGTATTACCTGCAAATTCTACCAAACACTTCGAAGCCGAGCTGAAAGACAACGATTTCCAGAAGCTCAACAGATGCCAGAAGCCCCTCAGTCTGGAGCAAGAAGAGAGGCCAATGCCCGCCTTTAAGTCCAGCACTGACTCTTATATCTCTAAATGTTGAAGCGCTGTCTGCAACTAAAGAAGAACTTGTTGCAATGAGAAACTGTCATATAACCATCACGCTTCGAAGAATCGAATCGAATTCGAAACACATGTGTAATCATGATTATACTAGTTTAGCCGGGACAACCTTGCCCAGTCTCAATACTCTTTTTTGCAGGACAGCATTACCAAGTATTCGTATTAGAGCATGATGTTGTCATGTGTAATCCCAAATGGCTAATTTGTAGTGAGGTCATCAGCATTGGGATATCAGTAGGATTTTTTTTTAGCAATGGAAGGAAACCAGAGAACCTGGAGGAAGCTCATGTAAAAAAAGGGGAAAAACATACAAACGCCACACAGAAAGGCACCTGAATTGGAAATCAAACACAGACCTTTTTGTTGTGAGGTGACACCGTGCCACCCAATATTCAGGCAATACTTGCATCCATTGGCAATAAGCAAGGGTGTCTATCAGATGCACAGACACCACATCTTAATGTTCATTAAGTCATGAGATTCTAATTGGCTTGGTGTCTTGCACTTGTGAAATTAGAAATTTAAATAAGTGTAATCGTGTTTCTTTCGTTTGTCATACGTACATCATGTACTAAAAAAACAAGATAAATAATTTCAACACGAATGTGTAGCGTGACGTGTTTAGATCTGTGCTCAGGTACCAATCATCACTGGGGTTCCTTCATTCTCAAAGTGCATTGACAGCTCCCTTCCGGTGGATGCCATTTCTGAGCCTTTGCTGTTATTCAAAAAAGACAAAGATCCCCGGTTAAAGAGAGCGCAACCATCAAGTTCAAAACATAATTCTGGCCAATGACATTGATGCCAAAAAAACTGCCCCAGCATTGATTTTCTGCCAGATGACCCAGGTCTTGCTCAGTCAGCACCACATCTGTAAAGTCTGTTAGTATTATGCTCCGAGATTAGATAACACAAAATAATCACGTGTCATTGTGAAGAACACAACAAGTTAAATAATCAATAACATGACAAAAAAATGCTTGCACATCCCAAGTCACACGTTTTCTGGGAATAAAAAAATGTCAGCAGCACTGGTTTAATCTGAGCAGACTAAAACCCAGCTTAACACAAGCAGACTAAAACCAGGTTTAATACGAGTAAACTAAAACCGAGTTTAATACGAGCAGACTAAAACCTGGTTTAATGCGAGCAGACTAAAACGGGGTTTAATACGAGCAGACTAAAACCGGGTTTAATATTAGCAAACTAAAACCCGGTTTAATACGAGCAGACTAAAACCCGGCTTCGGCAGTGTCTCGCCAAGTTAGAGTTGCTTAAAGCAACACTAATGAACTGTCAGATAGTTTTGAAATTACATCTTCATCTGGTATATGGTACAGGGTTACAGAGGCAAGAGTAGTGGGAAGTGTATCAAAACTTCTTCTTTCTTCTTTGCGATTCTTCAAAGCACGATGGGCAGCTTCTGGACATCTTTGTCTTTCAGCTTGGCTTTGAAGTGTTTGGTAGAATTCGCAGGCAACACCAAGTATTACCTGACAGGGGTCGCGACGTGAACGCTTCTACCTTGACCCCCGTATCAAAACTGAATGAGCATCATACTTTGGAGCTCATGGAGGAGTGTGTTGTGGGGTGTCTGGTGGGGGAGCGGTAGGCCAGTGGTTAGCGCACTGGGCTACGAATCTGGCGACCCGAGTTCGAATCCCGCTCACGACCAACACCAGTGACGATTTTCTG
>JAZEWU010000021.1:3960590-3975877 GCA_036362915.1 Geotria australis
CCTCGTGTGCCGTGTCGACCTTCATAGGTGCTCGCTAACAGCACTTGTCCCTACAGTCTGTTAAGGCTATATAGGGGATCTTTGTCTTTGTCTAAATAAATTGGGTGGCGGTGCATATAAAGTGGGGTGGGGTAATGAGTGTGGAGAGTGGGCTGGCACAGGCGCCGTGGTGACGTCACCGCCACCTAGTGGCGAATGGCAGTTGTTGTTGTGTAGAGTGGGGTAGGGGTGTGGATAAAGGGGAGCAGTGGGTCAGTGGTTAGCGCGCTAGGCTACAAACTGGAGACCTGAATTTGATTCCCGCTCACGGCCAACACCAATTACGACATTCTGAACTGGTCCTGGGCCTGCCCTCCCTAGGTCGACTCAGCCTCAAATGAGTACCTAGGGCAGTGTGTAAACATCGCAACTAGGGAGACAAAGGCAACCAGGCAAGATGCCGGCCACCCACCCTCTCGTGTGCCATGTTGGCCTTTTATAGGTGCTCGCTGACAGCACTTGACCCTACGGTATGTTAAAGACTATACGGGGGAATTTTGTCTTTGTCTTGTGTATAGAGGGGCAGGGGTGGGTTGGAGGGATGTAGAGTAGGGTAAGGGGTGGGGGATGTAGGGTTGGGTAGGGGGGTGGGATACAGGGTCGGGGTGTACATTCTAACCCCTTTCATAAGGGGCACGTGCTGAGCTGTGCAAATATTCATTCATTCATTCATTTTCAGAAACCGCTTTATCCTGTACAGGGTCGCGGTGAGCCGGAGCCTATCCTGGCAGACATAGGGCGCAAGGCATGGCTATACCAAGGACGGGACGCCAGTCCATCACAGGGCACCGGGGGCAATTTAGTCCGCAGGCCAATTAACCTATGCATGTTTTTGGACTGTGGGAGGAAACCGGAGCGCCCGGCAAAAACCCACGCGGACACGGGGAGAACATGCAAACTCCACACAGAAAGGCACCCCGAGCCGAGATTCGAACCCGGGACCTTCTTGCTGTGAGGCGGAAGCGCTACCCACAACGCCACCGTGCCGCCCTCTGTGCAAATATAACAAGTGCAAACATGAGTAATACAGATTTGCGCGCCAGGTTGGTTTACATGCAGCATAGTAATGTGCCGGTGCATTAAATGCAAAGGCTGCATAAATAATCAGACTGTATCTAGAGATACAACGAGAGCTGCCGGGTGTGCACATTGTACCTGATGAAGAGGATCTTGGAGGTGACATTTAGGAGCTGATTGAGCACAGTCTGAACCTCAATGGAGCCGATCCACTGTCTGGAGCCCACAAATGAAGAGGGCTTGTCCCCGGTGTCCACCAGTGCCTAGGGCGCACACGAACACATACGAAAGACGAAGATAGACACCCCGTATAGCCTTAACAGACTGTAGGGTCAAGTGCTGTTAGTGAGCAGCTATGAAGCTTGACACGGCACACGAGGAGGTGGGTGACCAGCACCACGCCCGGCCGCATTTGACTCCCTAGTGGCAATGTTTACACACCGCACTAGGTCCTCATTTGAGGCTGAGTCGACCTAGGAAAGGCCCATGACCGGTTCAGAAAATCGTCAAAGCTGTTGGCCATGAGTGGGATTCAAACTCGGGTCGCCAGGTTTGTAGCCCAGCGCATTAACCACTGAGCCACCGCTTGTTGTGTGCTCGTGTATGAGCACGTGCAACACATGAGCACGTGCAGAAGAGTTGTGTGCAGATGCACGTTTATCGTAAATGTGTCCCAGCGATAGCGTTCATGGTTTAAATCAGACAGGCCGCCCTGGTTATTACCCCCTTTAGTAATCAAAACATAATACTTCATAAACTAATTTATATTAAAATCACATTTTATAATTTTATTGTTAATATAAATAAGTTTATTTTGTAGTAATGAATTTTGCTCATAGAATGTACAGTAAAAGTCCTATAACCCTTGGCCAAAACGTCACCTATTATATATTGTTTCTTTTAAAATCACAGCGTCTTTGACAAATGTGTTGAGTTTGATGTCACCTGCTGTATTTCCCTGTGTGAGGGCACAGCGTGCTGTGTGTAGCCCTGCTGCTTGAACCACGAGCAGATGGTCTGCAGGGAGCGATACGCACAGCCCCAGCCTTTGTCATCCACACGCTCCTGCATGTAGTGGTGGTAAGAGTATGAGCCCTGCACCAGTTGGATCTGCCAGTGAGAAGGGGAGACGCAGATGGAAGAGGTGAGAGTGACGGAGAGCGGGGGATGGGAGAGAACCGTTAGTACCAGATCTTCTTCTTTGCGATTCTTCGAAGCACGATGGTCAGCTTCTGGACAGATAATGGCAAAATAAGAGCAAGGCGGAACAGGCGAGAACAAGAGAGATTTCACAAGATTTGTTGAATTTGATGCCAGAGGCTCAGAATTATTTCAGTGTTTTCTGCGGCAAAACCTTCTTGAACTCTGAACAATTATTATGATGACACAAAGCACAGATTCGACCAAAGTTGGAACACTGCCATCATATCTGGTATGGAGCACCCAGTTCCTACCTCAACGCATTTGTTGACTATACAGATTAACAGAGTAAACCTTAGAAGCTCAAAATACTTTCTGCAGGCGCATCCTACAGATGACAAGCCGATGGTCAGAGGGCAGATCAGCTCCACGGTAGGTCCTGGTGTCAAGGACTTGGGCCCGCATCCGCTGCTCCGTCACTATGTAGTCCAGCAGATGTTCTTGCTTGGACCCGGCATGCATCCATAATGTTGTATGGATGCGCCGATGACGGAACAGCGTGTTGGTGATTACGAGCCCATGGGCTGCACAAAAGTCTAGCAGACTCCTACCGTTGTTATTGAGCTGATCTGTTTATTGCTGGCCACTTGAGGTATTGGGCTTTTGGGCCTATCCTCAACAACTGCGACAGTCTTCAATTCAATTCAACTTTATTGTTAATTCTGCCATATGTACAGGACATATAGAGGATCGAAATGCCGTTTCTCTCAGACCCCGGTGTTGGCATATACATGTGTAATGACCTGTGTATGGTCAAGGGGTGGTGGACGAAAATGGTGGACGAAGTGGATAGAGCCGGGCAGGTTTCAGCATGTTCCTGAAGGCGCCAGAAAGACTGGGAGGGAGGTTAACAGGCGAGTTGGGACTTGCCCCCTGTGTCCTATTGACTCAGGAGAACCCCCTGTGGCGCAACCCCATTGTGTAAGGACAGACTTAAGGTCAACATGTGCATATGAAGGCGTGAGTCACTCACAGAGAGACGGAAAGAGGGAGGTTAAAGGGTGTCCAACTGTGAATCCCATTGTGTAGAGATTAGTAGAGGCTAAATCGGGAATGCGGGAGATGAATCATCTCCGAGTTGACGTCACAGTTTTCGAGCATAAAACAGGCTGCAAAGAGCCGGGACAGGGGAGGTTGCTTTGAAGGTCTGCTCGGGAGTGACGAGAATACGGCTTCCGTGCCGGGCTGAGCTGCTGGCGCGGCCCGGGGGTGCTTGGCACGGCCCGGCCAGCATGTGTGTGAGCTGGGGAAGTTGGCGTGGTGTGCGCACTGCGGCGCTCCACTGCTAGATAGTAACTAAATGGCGTGCCTGTGAGCTAGGAGCTCAGTGATAGCAAGCTGAGCAAGCTGAGCAAGCTGAGCGGTCGTAGTGATGGACTGCTGTGCATGTGGGAAGTCTTGCGTTGGTGAATGGAACGTCACTCTGCGTTGGTGAATATTGAACGACACTGCTTTGGTGAATTAAACGACTCGGCTCAACCTCTTGCAACTGCCGCGCCTCGCCCTTCATCTGTGTGCGAGAGGGTGGCCCTGGGCCGCACCGACCACCGTGTGCTCTGGTGTCCGTGGCGTTCGACTTACGTCCTAGAACGTGGTAAAGGACCCGACGGCTCATCCTGACAAGAGGGTTGACAAGGGTCCTCACACATGGACTGGAACGCAACAACAAGGGTATAAAAGTACAAAAAAACAAAGTACTAACAATGTTTTTTATACTTACAAGTTAATCTAAGCTGGGGGTCAGGGGGGGACAATAACAAGGCACAGATCTAGAACAAACATTATCATCAAACACAATTATCTATTGTGTTTGATGAGAAGGCAAGTCACAAGGGAAAACATCACCTTAACGTCCTCCACCTTAGGCGAGCGGAGGCCCAGATGTGGACTCCGCAGGTACCCCTCCTCCGGCTGCTCATCTGGAAACGTGTGCACGTTAGCTCTCCGGAAGAGGGGCCAGTCGGTTGGGAGCGAGAAGCGTTCATGCAGCTCCTGGGGAGTAATGCACATTGCTGCTCTTATTATGACACTTGTTCATCTAGAAGTCTCAAAACTCTTTTCGGGAGGGCTCTGCCAAGCTTCAGCAGAAGGTGGCAATGGTGTTGTGTGTGATCCCAATTGAGTCATTTGCAGCATTGGCATGTTCGCCGAATATCAGTTGTAGTGTGTAAGTTTTCACAGCTATATCTTCTGGATTATGTCTGTGTGGTTGTGTGAGTGAATGGGCGTGGTTGTGTGAGTGTGGTTGTGTGCTTGTGTGCGTGAGTGTGCGTGCTTGTCTGCGCGAGTGTGCGTGCTTGTCTGCGTGAATGAGTGAGCACCCTGCGGTAGTCGACGAGACGTTCGTCGCCGATGCCGGCCGGCAGCATCACGGTCATAATGTGCTCGCCGTCTCTGCGCTCTCCCAGCTCTCTGCGCGGCACAGCAAAGTGCAGCGGCTCCGGCACGACCAGGCTCGCGGTGGCTCTGCTGCTACTGCCCGCGCTGCGTGGCGACGCGAAACAGCGGAAGCGCAGCACGTGCTGCTCAGCCTCGTGTAACTGCTGCTCCACCACCTTCATCAGCATGCTGACCGCCCTGCAGCAGCAACAATGTCGTCATTGACGGCAGAGGTGCAGGGTGACGCAGTGGTAACATCTGCGCCTCACAGAAGGAATTATCTTGTCAGAGGCAGTTAGATTCCTGCCTCGGGCGCCTTTCTGCGTGGAGTTTTTGTGTTCTCTCCCCCTGTTTTGAGTGGATTTCCTCCGGGTTCTCCGGCTTCCTCTAACAACTTAACAAAAAAAACTCATTCATTAATTGCCCAATAACATCACAATATATAGGACGCAGTGTGTGGCAATATGTTGGCGCCAGAAAACTGCCTAGCTGCCTCCTCTGCCTCTCTGCGGTTTCCTCGCACCTCTGAGTCAATCTCTCTTCAAATCAATACCTTCCACATTGAATGAATATGTGCCACGCATTATAAATAAAGTTTATTATTATTATTACTAATCACAACCGGTAATCATTAAGACTGTTATTCTTATTCAATTGTCGCGGTATGCGGCAATGTAGCTATGCGTAACTTGCAAGTGATTTTTGCAACATTGGGATGTTTGGCTAATACCAGTTATATTGTAGGGTTTTTTTTAGCTATGGGAGTAAACTGGAGAACCCGGAGGAAACCCATGCATATCAGGGGGAGAGCAAACTCCAAAGGGAACGGAGTCCCAGTTGGGAATCAAACGCCAGTGTTTTTTCCTGTGATGTGCGAGCATTACCGCTGTGCCACCCTGAAACCTTGGAGGTATCTGTAAGTGGTATCTAAAGTTTTGGATCTTACCCATCCCACCCACTACACGTCCAACAGGACCAGCCATAAGAACTTTTTGATACATAACATAACAACCGCCATTCGCCACGAGGTGGCGGTGACGTCACCACGGCGCCTGTGCCAGGCCATATGCACCTTGAGGCCACGTGAAGTGTCAAAGGCTCGCTGACAGGAGGTCACAAGACAGATCCAGGGGTCACGGGCTACCTGACCGAGATGACTGGCAGATGCACCACCTGAGCTCCCTACTGTGCCAACTTGCTGTGCTTTGACCACTCGGCGCTCAGCTCGCTGTTGCGAGTGGCCTTAGAGTGTGCGACGGTTGTGGCCGCGCGCTGGAGTAGCCGTGACACATCGGACGGGGCGTAACTACGTTTTCCAGGTGTGCAGTGCGGGGCAGGTGGAGAGCACGTCGAGACGCAGGGGGAGGCGGGCGATGTGCACGGGCCCACCCTCTCCCGTCATGTGGGGCGCAGGGCTCCCCACCGCCGTCTCCTCCTGTGTCAGCTCCAGCAGCAGCCACACGTTCACCAGTGGCTACACGTCAAGCACAGGGCACAGCGTTCTATATCCAACAATAATAATTATTATTTCGTCGCAGAGCGCTTTACATCTCATCTCAATGCATTTTATTTTGCAACCACAGGGGCAGTGGTCCCTGTGCAGCACAATGTGACTCGGTACCGGCCTGCAAAAGGGCAATATTGCCATGTGCGATACCAATCGAGTAATTTTGCGGGTCATTTTTCTAATTTTGCCAATTTACACAAAAGACAAGCACACAAAGACCTACTTATTTCAAATGAGGTCACAGAAACTCTGTCGTCCAATGAGCAGACGGTGTGTAAGCTATGTTTAACATGTAATGCCCTGGTGAAAGATCCCATGCGACACCCGGATAAAAGGTACGATCCAGGTCAGGTTTCGCGGGCGGCCCAGCGAGGGAAGGGGCGAGTGACCTCGTCACACCCCACTCTAGGGGGAGTGACGTAATGGGTTTTCCCCCCCGCCCCTTATTGTTTAAGGGGATTAAGGGTGACGTCAGTTGTTTGATTATGGCCTTTCCCCCCGCCCCTCATTGTGTAAGGGGATTATAGTTACTAACGATAGCTCAAAGGCTGTAATGATTAACGGGGGGGATGGTGACGTCGGGTGGTGACGTCGGGTGGTGACGTCAGGGGCCTTTGCATGAATATAAGGCGTGTTCTAAAGGCGTGTGAGAGGTGGTCGGTGTGTGCTCTCTGAGACCGGTGTGTCCGGAGGCGGGTGTGCTCTAAGACCTGGGTGTCCGGAGGCCTGTGAGAAAGGCGTGGTTGAAGGGCCTGACCAGCGAGGTGTGCTGGGGAGCAGCGTGGAGAGCGCGTGCTGGAGCGCTCCACTGCTAGCTTGTAACTAAACGGCCGAGAGGAGGTACCGCTTGTGATAGCGAGGAGCAAGCTGAGCATTCATAGCAATGGACTGCTGTTCATGTGAGAAGTCTTGCTGGTGAAATAAAGGACAAACTGCTTAGAAGCTGCGCCTCGACCCGCCTCTGTGTAAGGAGGACATGGGAGCGCTCCGGCCGATCTCGGCTGCCGGGACCGGTGGAGGATGGTCACGGGGCTGCTGGCTCCTGGCGTGACGCCGGCGGCGAGTGCTCTCGTCTTCAGAGCGTCCGAATCGACGGACGGGAACGTGGTAAAACACCCGACGGCTCATCCTGACACGAGTGCCGACTAGGGTGCTACAAAGACACCCGTAAGGCCTCATAGCCGCTGAGCCACACCACGACCCGAAGGAAGCGAGTGTTCACTGATGACTCAGATGTCCCTTTGTGATCATGACCACTGTCTCAGCAGCAAATATACCAAGCACTGGCCACCCGTCACACGACCCACCTGTTCGATTATTTTCTCTCTCCTCTTGCTTTGCAGCTTCTTTTGCGTCTCATCAGCATCCCTGCCCAAACACCACTCGCTCATTTATTGCCTTCACCAGAGAAATCGTCTTTCAGAAAATAGGCAGGTGTTGTGTACATCGTTCACTCTGACCTTACGGTGATTTCCTGCTCAGGTTAGCATGCAGTCAGTGCTCATCTCCCATTTAGAGCCCTGAGCATGTGGTGTAAATTCCCTATAGTGGGTAAGAGTCTATCTACTGTTGACTTCCCCACAAAGTGGTGCTCACCACTGGGCCGCCATACTTACTGATTAAACAAAATAAACAAGCAGACAACATGCCCACTTTACATATTTGTCTCCACGTAAAAATAAAAGTATTTTTTTTACAAATCCATCGATCACATGGCCTGGGAATTAATTTCCTGCAGCATTGGTTCAACAATAAGCAAATTCTGGACTTGTTTTGCAGCGGGTTGTGACCCTCAGGTGAAAGGCGCTATATAAAACGCTACTATATAAATGAGGCTTAAATCATCCATCCATCCATTTTCTAAACCGCTTGTCCTGGTGAGGTTCGTGGTGGCAGCAGTCCAAGGAGAGTGGACCAGACATCCCTTTCCTCAGCAACAGACTCCAGCTCTTCCTGGGGGATTCCCAGGACAGCCGAAGGATATAATCCCCCCAGCGCGTCCTGGGTCGGCCTCTAGGTCTCCGCCCAGTGGGCTGCGCCTGGAATACCTCCCGAGAGAGCCTTCCGGGGGACATCCTTACCAGATGCCAGAACCACCTCAACTGGCTCCTCTCAATCCGAAGAAGCAGCGACTCTACTCCGAGGTTGTCCCTGATTTCTGTGCTCCTCACTTTGTCACGGAGAGTGAGCCCAGCAACCCTGCGGAGAAACCTTATTTCCGCCGCATGTAACCACGATCTCGTTCTTTCGGTCATTACCCAAAGTTCATGACCATAGGTGACCATAGGTGAGAATAGGGATGTAGATTGACCTGTAAACCGAGAGCTTTGTCCTAGGACCACGCTCCCGCTTTACTACCACGGACCGGTACAGTGCCCGCATCACTGCAGACGCTGCTGCAATCCGCTGCCAACCTCACGTTCCCGCTTACCATCACTCGTGAACAATACCCCAAGATATTTAAACTCCTCCACTAAGGGCAACTGCTCAAACACAAGATAGATATTTATAGGTCAGAACACTCTGTTAGACATGTGCCCTGCTGTTCCAAAAAGTCAGAAGACAGTGTTCAAGTTCAAGCTTTGCTTTTATTGTCTGGCATTGCCCCTGCTGATATCCGACGGGAAGTGGCCAGTCGAGTCGAGATGACAAAGGCTACTAGTGATGAACGCCACCTCCTTCATGGACGTCAACCCCCGGCCCAACGACTGAAGTCAAGAAGAAGCTTCCTCAGCCATGTGCAGCCCCTAACAACATCTCGAGGGGAAACCAGACTCCAGCTCTGGACGGAAAAGCTTGAGAGTGACCCTCCTGCAACTGGCATGGGAATCCCACCTGCTGAAGACCTCCCTCCTGGCTCAGATGCACCATGGATTCAGTGGAAGACACTCAACCGCCTGAGAACTAGAACTGGACGATCAAAAGATGCTTTGGTCAGATGGGTCTACAAGACCGGCCCAACCACCTGTGAATGTGGAGAAGCAGACCATACTATGGAACACTGCCTTGTCTGCGCTCTATTACCCAACCTATGCAGCTCAAAAGACCTTGCCGTTCTCTCCGCGGCCCTTGTGCAGCACTTTGTGACCCTCGGGTGAAAGGCGCTCTATAAAATGCTATTATTATTATAAAAATGCAAAAAACTGTATAAAGAACTGTGTAAAGAAATGGGAAACTGTAATTTAACCATCGTGCTTCGAAGAATAGCAAAGAAGAAGAAGTGTTAGCCAAGTGTTCCCGAAAGGCAAACAGTTTTCGACAATGCAAATATCAAAGCATTATTATATATAAAACGAGCAAGAAAAGGATTGGTGAACGGCTCACTAACGTCGAGAACTGCAGCAGGACGCAGCACGGAGTATCGTCGGTGATTTGGTCCGGGAGAGTGGAGGTTCCTTGATGAGGCCACAGGAATGTGGCACTGCTCTCCACGCGCAAAACCGCTGATGGAGAAGTCACCTTCTTCCGCAGCTCCTTCATGGCCTGCGTGACGGCCTTTTCAATGCTGTCATCTGAGACAAGCGGGTCGTTGTGAGAACACCATGGTCGCATACTGCAATCACAACTGCTGAGATGTCTATTAGACTTTAACAATTTCAAGAAAAAATAGCATATATTTAAATGCTATTTAATTTTACTATTAGTATTATTGTACTTGCTGAACCAGGAAAGTATCGCTGAGTCGGTAAATGTTTTTTGCATGTCAGGCATTTCCCGTCTTCCTACAAAACTGATGAAGTCAACCCGCCGCTCAACAAACCAGGCATCAATCCAGACGTCTGGGAAATATGTCGACCGAAAATGAACATCTACACTCATCACCACTGATGTTACTAAAACCCTTGTCTGTGGATTAGTTGGGTCTCACCCTGATTATTGAAACTCCATCATTGTTTGACTTTTATTGAGTAACCTCATGAAACTCCAACAGTCGTAAAACAATCTCACCCCCTCCTTCCTTGGTGCCCATCAGCCTCAGCTACATTCCCTGCTTGCACTCCCTCCCTCCAATGGCTTCCCATCATCGCCAACAGCAGGGTCAGAGACAAGATCGCCAGCTACCTGTACTGCAACTCACGGTATCATTTTCTGCAGCGTGACCTCCCCGCTACACCAAGGAGCAGAACTGTCACAAACAGGCATCGTACCACAAAATAACAATTAGTCTTACCATTAAAACGTAAGGCTGTGACAGTTCTGCTCATTGGTGTAGGGAGGAGGTTGTAAGTCACTATGACCCTGTACGGGATTAAGCGGTTTCTGACAATGGACGGATGGATGGGTTAAAACATTTCTGATTCTCGAGTAACGGGCAATATGATGTAAGCAGAGCCACGCTCTGCTCAACACACCAGGTTAGTCGGTGTGCGTGGAACCACCAGTGATACCTGGAGTGTCGTGGAGCACGATATCCAGGGAGAGGCAGCCTCTCAGTCGAAACAAGATGTCACTGCTGTCCAGCACCACCTGTGACACAGTGATTGTTGCTACATACAGAGGCTCCAGGATCCCAGTGTGTGTATACATTTGTACATTACCCATCTGCAATGACATGGCTCCAGGGCCGGATTAAGCTAGAGCGGGGCTTGTAGCATATGTTATAAAGGGGCCCTAAATAAAAAAAAAACACGTAAATATTAAAACGTAAATTATTTACTTGCATAGTAAAGTAATTAATTTGCATTTGCTATATAGCCAGATAATACGACAAATATGTCTGACACTTCAGTAATAGCATTACATACATGTAGGTATATATTTCAAATGTCAAAAGTAGTAAAACTACAAATTAAAAGTTACATTTTCTTGATTTAGCATGATAATGGAAATGTCTATGATAATAGACATGATAATAGACATTTCCATTATCATGCTATGATAATAGACATTTCCATTATCATGCTAAATCAAGAAAATGTAACTTTTAATTTGTAGTTGGGAGTTGCCTCGTACCGGACCGTCTCCCACCGGCTGCGGGAGCTGGGATCTGCTGTTGCGCTTGCGTGTCATCCTCACACAGATGAAGGTCGACGCGAGGGCTTCCAAAGCAGTTTGTCCTTTAATTCACCAGCAAGACTTCTCACATGAACAGCAGTCCGTCACTCCGACCGCTCAAGCTTGCTATCACACAGAGCCCCTAGCTCACACATCGGCCGTTTCGTTATCAGCCAGCAGTCGAGTCTCCAGCACACACCCAACGCTCTAGACGCACTCTCAGGACCATGCCTACACAGCTCGCCTATCAGCAAATCACTCACTCGCACCGGTTTCGTCCCGGTTTATATACCCTGGCCCTCGCCTTCCCCCCTGACATCACTAGCCTTCGGTTTATCAATTATTAGCGACTTGAGGCTATTTTTAGCAAATGTGCTATTGCTTACACAATGAACGGATGAGGGGGACAATGAGGGTGGGAGGGGAAAAAGTCCCCCATCCCTCGCTGGCCCCTTCCCTTTTCGTCACGCCAGTACGACTTGTTTTGACCTGCCCGGGGTTGATGCGCCGGGGTGACGTGTTGGTCATTACATACCTCACTTCCGTGATCAGTCTCGCCCCGAGACTCCATCGCGATCAAACCCCCTTCTGATAGTTTTGCCCACTCGTAAGGCACATGCATATCGCATCATTATCAGTCCGGGTTAACTGCGCCGCGCCGTCAATCAACAATATCATCCCCGATATTCAGTGCCAGCAATACCAAATTGCTTTGACACTCACAGACACCTTTTCGCTTAAACGTTTCCGAATGTGTTTAACATTCGCGGAGCAATATTCATCACTAATATTCGCTTTAACATTCCCGAGAGTATACAATACCATCGCAAAGCATCGTCTGTCAACAAACACCACACCATTGGGCATTTGTTCCCGTCGCGCTTAATCATTAGCGCGCACATCACGTCACCGGCGCGCGCAAACCCCCACGTGTCAATCATTTATTTCACCCCGCGCCCCCACAGCGCACGCTCCGCCCACCACGTTTCAAAATAAAAAAACATAAAGACAAAACTGCACCCTATAGCCTCAACAGACCGCAGGGTCAAGTGCTGCCAGCGAGCATTCATGAAGGCCAGCACGGCACACGAGAAGGTGGATGACCCCCCTACACATAGCCACCTTTGTCTCCCCGACATCGACGTCCACAATCGCGACGCTCACATACACTCAAGAGCACATTTAAACACACACACACACCGGATTTACACACTCACGGAGTTAATGATTCGCACACGTCACTCTCGCTCAGAGATTCACACACACAGCACATTCATTTACGCGTTTCAAAACAAAAGCAAAGGTTACCCGAATAGTTCAACAGACTGCAGGGTCAAGTGCCACTAGCGAGCATTCATGAAGGCTGGCACGGCACACGATTATCTACTCACACACAACAGGCAACATTCACATGATCATTTTAACATTCAGACACACACTCAGCGCCTCTCGTCACACTTACAGTCTGTGCTGTGTCGCTAGGGAGACAGTCCTTAGTCGCCGCTGATGTTTTACACCCATGCTGTGGGCCGGCTTCCGATTGCCCAGGCATGCGCCAATCAGGTAGCCGCTCCCGCAACGTGTCACGCCCAATCCTGCCACTCAACCTCTCAGCCACGCCCCTCCTGATCCCTGACGTCACCATTCTCCTTTGGCAGGGTCCGCAGTCATTCTGTGCCTTTGGCGCGCACAAGGCTTGCCGCCACGTCGTCTTCTCCGCCGGTAGCGGCGCTGGCGTTCTGTCCCAGCAGCTTTTCCGCAGATGGCCTGTCCTCCCGCAGTGCCAACACATCACAGCCCAGCGTTTTTTACGCCTCCACGCCGATTTTGTCGCTGCAGGCCCCCGCGGCCCCGCCGTTGATCGTCTTGTTCGGTGCTCCACGTGGTTATCCGCTCGCCGCGGCCCCTCCTTCAGCGTCGCGGAGAGTCGTGCCGCGTTACTGATTTTAAATAGAGTTTGCTCTCCCGTTGCCCGTTGCCTCACACAGCATTTGCCTATGTCTACAGTCAGGCCAAGCGTTTTGAGCAGGTCGGTGCCGAGAATACTTTCCTCGCAGAGCGTCGGCACAACATGAAATTCATGCTGCGCCTCTGTCGCCCCCACCCGCACCGTCAGCTTCACTTTCCCGCTTACATCTAGCTCCGTGTCATTCCCTTGACGCAGCTCTCGGTCCGGGGGTTGAAGGTGTTCAAGAGAGACGCCTGCATGATGGCAGTGAGTCTCGTTGAGCACCGAGATTGTCGTCCCAGTGTCCACCAACATGACGGTCAATCGCCCGTCGACAAATCCCTCCACCCTGGCTTCAACCCCTCCCCCGTCCACCTTCATCACCCCAACGTGTCCTGGGTCGGCCAACGGTTGTCGAGGGCACTGTTGGTTCGGCTCGGGCCTGACTCTGTTCCCCAGTGACTGCCGCGATCGCTCCCCTTACCAGCAGTAATGCCATACGTGACCCCTTCCATCGCACAGCCAACACGTCACGGGTGGTTGCTTACCCCGACTCGCCTTCGTCGTTGTGGTTGCGGGTTGTCGTTGTGGTAGCTGCGTTGTCAAGGTTTACAGGTGGTGGTTGAGCCTGTCGTAACTTCCCCGCAGCGTCCGCATTTCCTTGTGCGATTTTGTGAGCTCGTCCCGCACTTCCATTATGATGTTCGCCATCTGCAGGGCACTTTGCGGCACCAGCTCGTTCACTTTCTTCTGCTGCCCCCACATCCGGGTCCCTTCCGTGCGGGCAGCCCGTTGTTCTTCCTCAAGCGCCTCGAGCCTTTCCCAGACCTCATCGAAGTCCTTGACGTTGGTCCGGTCTGCCACAACGCTGATCAGCGGCTGTTTCTCCGCCAGTCGACGACAGTACTCCTTGTGCGTTCTCCAGTGCTGTTTCTGGCAGGGCTGTCCACAGTACACTACAGTTTCGCAGGCGGTACATCTCTTGTGAACGCCTTCCACCCCGCACGCCGCACAGCACTCGGTCTCTCTCTGTTGATGTTCAGGGCCGACGCTCATCTCGGCGGCCCGGCAGGTAGACACCTCCTCCGCCTCGGTTCTTCTCTCACACTCCTCCAACAGGGCCAGGCACTCGGCTCGCTCCTCCCTGCCTACACGGTCAAGCTTCTCCAGCTCCCCGCGCAGCCGCTCCGATTCTGCCTGCACCTCGCTCAGCGCCTCCTGCTCAGCGCATGCGCACTCGGCCATGCCTTCTCGCAGAGCCTCGGTCTCATCGGCTCTCGTCTCTCTCTCCCTTGCAGTCGTGGATTCGAATCCCGTTTCTGATACCACTTGTAATACCCCACTCGCAATCGTGTCAGGATGTGCCGTCGGGTGTTGTATCACGTTCACGTCCGCTGACTTGGACATCATGAAGTTGAGGGCCCACGCCTCCGGCGTCATGACAGGAGCTGCCGATTCACCTTCACAGCCAGTAGGCCGGGAGTCGCCTCGTACCGGACCGTCTCCAACTGGCTGCGGGAGCTGGGATCTGCTGTTGCGCTTGCGTGTCACCCTCACACAGATGAAGGTCGACGCGCGGGCTTCCAAAGCAGTTTGACCTTTAATTTACCAGCAAGACTTCTCACATGAACAGCAGTCCGTCACTCCGACCGCTCAAGCTTGCTATCACACAGAGCCCCTAGCTCACACATCGCCCGTTTCGTTATCAGCCAGCAGTCGAGTCTCGAGCACAAACCCAACACTCTAGACGCACTCTCAGGACCACGCCTACACAGCTCGCCTATCAGCAAATCACTCACTCGCACCGGTTTCATCCCGGTTTAAATGCCCAGGCCCTCGCCTTCCCCCCTGACATCACTCGCCTTCGGTTTATCAATTATTAGCGACTTGAGGCTATTTTTAGCAAATGTGCTATTCCTTACACAATGAACGGATGAGGGGGACAATGAGGGTGGGAGGGGAAAAAGTCCCCCATCCCTCGCTGGCCCCTTCCCTTTTCGTCACGCCAGTACGTCTTGTTTCGACCTGCCCGGGGTTGATGCGCCGGGGTGACGTGTAGGTCATTACACTTTAACCAGGTGAGCAGCGGGAGTCAAACCCGGGCTCTCCGGCTAGGCTGGCACGGGCTGGCAAGGGCTGGAAAGGGTTGCCCCACAACGGTGGAGGGTGTTGGAGCAGAATTTCACGGCACGATGGGCTTCC